>JARNME010000029.1:1553102-1563447 GCA_030179655.1 Scaptomyza flava | reverse complement strand
AGTCGGAAGATTTTACCAATGCCCAAGTCAATTTTTGTTTATAAAATTTTAACATGAAATTACCAAATATCGAATTGTATTTAAATGTAATTTCTTAAATGCAGTTTTATTCTAGAGGCCAAACCATGACTTTTGAGACATTGCTTTTGAAAATCGGTTCAGTTTTGCCGAAGTTATGGAAGTCGAAAGATTTGCCAATTGATGATGTCGATTTTTTGGCATAAAATTTTAACATGAAATCTGACCAAAAATCGAATTGTATTTAAATGTAATTTCTTAAATGCAGTTTTATTTTAGGGGTCAAACCATGACTTTTGATATATTGCTTTTGAAAATCGGGTCACTTTTGACAAAGTTATGGAAGTCGAAAGATTTTACCAATGCCCAAGTCAATTTTTGTTGATAAAATTTTAACATGAAATCTGACCAAAAATCGAATTGTATGTAAATGTAATTTCTTAAATGCAGTTTTATTTAAGGGTCAAACCATGACTTTTGATATATTGCTTTTGAAAATCGGGTCAGATATGAGGAAGTTATGGAAGTCGGAAGATTTTACCAATGCCCAAGTCAATTTTTGTTTATAAAATTTTAACATGAAAATGACCAAATATCGAATTTTATTTATATGTAATTTCTTAAATGCAGTTTTATTCTAGGGGTCAAACCATGACTTTTGAGACATTGCTTTTGAAAATCGGTTCAGTTTTGCCGAAGTTATGGAAGTCGAAAGATTTGCCAATTGATGATGTCGATTTTTTGGTATAAAATTTTAACATGAAATCTGACCAAAATCGAATTGTATTTAAATGTAATTTCTTAAATGCAGTTTTATTTAAGGGGTCAAACCATGACTTTTGATATATTGCTTTTGAAAATCGGGTCAGTTTTGACGAAGTTATGGAAGTCGGAAGATTTTACCAATGCCCAAGTCAATTTTTGTTTATAAAATTTTAACATGAAAATGACCAAAAATCGAATTGTATTTAAATGTAATTTCTTAAATGCAGTTTTATTTTAGGGGTCAAACCATGACTTTTGATATATTGCTTTTGAAAATCGGGTCACATTTGACAAAGTTATGGAAGTCGAAAGATTTACCAATGCCAAATCAATTTTTGTTGATAAAATTTTAACATGAAATCTGACCAAAAATCGAATTGTATGTAAATGTAATATCTTAAATGCAGTTTTATTTAAGGGGTCAAACCATGACTTTTGATATATTGCTTTTGAAAATCGGGTCAGATATGAGGAAGTTATGGAAGTCGGAAGATTTTACCAATGCCCAAGTCAATTTTTGTTTATAAAATTTTAACATGAAAATGACCAAATATCGAATTTTATTTATATGTAATTTCTTAAATGCAGTTTTATTCTAGGGGTCAAACCATGACTTTTGAGACATTGCTTTTGAAAATCGGTTCAGTTTTGCCGAAGTTATGGAAGTCGAAAGATTTGCCAATTGATGATGTCGATTTTTTGGTATAAAATTTTAACATGAAATCTGACCAAAAATCGAATTGTATTTAAATGTAATTTCTTAAATGCAGTTTTATTTTAGGGGTCAAACCATGACTTTTGATATATTGCTTTTGAAAATCGGGTCAGTTTTGACGAAGTTATGGAAGTCGGAAGATTTTACCAATGCCCAAGTCAATTTTTGTTTATAAAATTTTAACATGAAAATGACCAAAAATCGAATTGTATTTAAATGTAATTTCTTAAATGCAGTTTTATTTTAGGGGTCAAACCATGACTTTTGATATATTGCTTTTGAAAATCGGGTCAGTTTTGACGAAGTTATGGAAGTCGGAAGATTTTACCAATGCCCAAGTCAATTTTTGTTTATAAAATTTTAACATGAAATCTGACCAAAAATCGAATTGTATGTAAATGTAATTTCTTAAATGCAGTTTTATTTTAGGGGTCAAACCATGACTTTTGAGATATTGCTTTTGAAAATCGGTTCAGTTTTGCCGAAGTTATGGAAGTCGAAAGATTTGCCAATGATGTGTCGATTTTTTTGCATAAAATTTTAACATGAAATCTGACCAAAAATCGAATTGTATTTAAATGTAATTTCTTAAATGCAGTTTTATTTTAGGGGTCAAACCATGACTTTTGATATATTGCTTTTGAAAATCGGGTCAGTTTTGACGAAGTTATGGAAGTCGGAAGATTTTACCAATGCCCAAGTCAATTTTTGTTTATAAAATTTTAACATGAAAATGACCAAAAATCGAATTGTATTTAAATGTAATTTCTTTAATGCAGTTTTATTCTAGAGGCCAAACCATGACTTTTAAGACGTTGATTTTGAAAATCGGTTCAGTTTTGCCGAAGTTATGGAAGTCGAAAGATTTGCCAATTGATGATGTCGATGTTTTGGCATAACATTTTAACATGAAATCTGACCAAAAATCGAATTTTATTTAAACGTAATTTCTTAAATGCAGTTTTATTTTAGGGGTCAAACCATGACTTTTGATATATTGCTTTTGAAAATCGGGTCAGTTTTGCCGAAGTTATGGAAGTCGAAAGATTTGCCAATTGATGATGTCGATTTTTTGGCATAAAATTTTAACATGAAATCTGACCAAAATCGAATTGTATTTAAATGTAATTTCTTAAATGCAGTTTTATTTTAGGGGTCAAACCATGACTTTTGATATATTGCTTTTGAAAATCGGGTCAGTTTTGACGAAGTTATGGAAGTCGGAAGATTTTACCAATGCCCAAGTCAATTTTTGTTAATAAAATTTTAACATGAATATGACCAAAAATCGAATTGTATTTAAATGTAATTTCTTAAATGCAGTTTTATTCTAGGGTCAAACCATGACTTTTGAGACATTGCTTTTGAAAATCGGTTCAGTTTTGCCGAAGTTATGGAAGTCGAAAGATTTGCCAATTGATGATGTCGATGTTTTGGCATAAAATTTTAACATGAAATCTGACCAAAATCGAATTTATTTAAACGTAATTTCTTAAATGCAGTTTTATTTAGGGGTCAAACCATGACTTTTGATATATTGCTTTTGAAAATCGGTTCAGTTTTGCCGAAGTTATGGAAGTCGAAAGATTTGCCAATTGATGATGTCGATTTTTTTAACATGAATATGACCAAAAATCGAATTTTATTTAAATGTTATTTCTTAAATGCAGTTTTATTCTAGATGCCAAACCATGACTTTTGAGACGTTGATTTTGAAAATCGGTTCAGTTTTGCCGAAGTTATGGAAGTCGAAAGATTTGCCAATTGATGTGTCGATTTTTTGGCTTAAAATTTTAACATGAAATCTGACCAAAAATCGAATTGTATGTAAATGTAATTTCTTAAATGCAGTTTTATTTAAGGGGTCAAACCATGACTTTTGATATATTGCTTTTGAAAATCGGGTCAGATATGAGGAAGTTATGGAAGTCGGAAGATTTTACCAATGCCCAAGTCAATTTTTGTTTATAAAATTTTAACATGAAAATGACCAAAAATCGAATTGTATTTAAATGTAATTTCTTAAATGCAGTTTTATTTTAGGGGTCAAACCATGACTTTTGATATATTGCTTTTGAAAATCGGGTCAGTTTTGACGAAGTTTTGGAAGTCGGAAGATTTTACTAATGCCCAAGTCAATTTTTGTTTATAAAATTTTAACATGAAAATGACCAAAAATCGAATTGTATTTAAATGTAATTTCTTAAATGCAGTTTTATTTTAGGGGTCAAACCATGACTTTTGAGACGTTGATTTTGAAAATCGGTTCAGTTTTGCCGAAGTTATGGAAGTCGAAAGATTTGCCAATTGATGATGTCGATTTTTTGGCTTAAAATTTTAACATGAAATCTGACCAAAAATCGAATTGTATGTAAATGTAATTTCTTAAATGCAGTTTTATTTAAGGGGTCAAACCATGACTTTTGATATATTGCTTTTGAAAATCGGGTCAGATATGAGGAAGTTATGGAAGTCGGAAGATTTTACCAATGCCCAAGTCAATTTTTGTTTATAAAATTTTAACATGAAAATGACCAAATATCGAATTTTATTTAAATGTAATTTCTTAAATGCAGTTTTATTTTAGGGGTCAAACCATGACTTTTGAGACATTGCTTTTGAAAATCGGTTCAGTTTTGCCGAAGTTATGGAAGTCGAAAGATTTGCCAATTGATGATGTCGATTTTTTGGCATAAAATTTTAACATGAAATCTGACCAAAAATCGAATTGTATTTAAATGTAATTTCTTAAATGCAGTTTTATTTTAGGGGTCAAACCATGACTTTTGAGACATTGCTTTTGAAAATCGGTTCAGTTTTGACGAAGTTTTGGAAGTCGGAAGATTTTACTAATGCCCAAGTCAATTTTTGTTTATAAAATTTTAACATGAAAATGACCAAAAATCGAATTGTATTTAAATGTAATTTCTTAAATGCAGTTTTATTTAAGGGGTCAAACCATGACTCGGGTAAATTTTGAGGAAGTTATGGAAGTCGAAAGATTTTGCCAATGCCCAAGTCAAACTTTTCAGCATAAAATTTTGACATGCATTCTGACTCAAAATCAGTAGACAACCTGCAGAAAATAGAATTTTAATTTCATGTTCATGTTTAAACAGCTGATTTTAAACGGATGAACATAAGCTAATTTGTTTGGTTCAAGGATATGTGTTTTTTATAATAATGCTAGCAAATACTTTAAGGAATTGAATTTGAAGTTTACGTTCGCGTTAATGTTATTTATTTATTTTAAAAACTTCAAGTTCAGTTTCAACTAGCCAACAAAATTGTATTTAAATATGTTTAACAAATTAAAAAATTACTGAACAATTTTTTACCATTAATTTAAAAGTTTATGGCTTAAGTTTGAAGAAATTTTCACTCAATTAAAGACTGTTTTCAAGGTGATTTACAGGCCACAATTATGGAATCTGTTAGGTTTTCATGTATGTTTGCTTTGTTATATTTAAAACTCTCCAATGTGCTCGAGCGCAATTACTTTGCCAAGACAAAAACCCTTCCAATTAACGCGCTAAACTTGCACATATTGGAATATAGAAGCCCATTTTGCCACGGGTTTGCATTGGCGCTAGAGCACAGAAAATCTATAAAGAAAATGTTTACAAACGCGACCGAAAACTTAACTGCCAAAAGTGCCAGACCAGCCTCAAGAAAAACCAGCAAAATGAAACCCACAGAGGAGTGGGTGGATTTTACTTGAAGTCGCAGCATTATTTTTTCCCATATACCCGAAAGTTAAGGCCTAGGCGGCAATATGGTTGCCAGCAGCTGGCGTAATGGCGGCTGCTCTAAAAGATGGCACAAGTAATGAAAGCAGCAGCGGGCTAATACTACGTGCTAAATGGTTTTCGGCATTTTCACGCCTGCAACATTCACATTGCGTATACGTAAGGGGCGACGGGCGACGGGCTTACTGCTTATGCAATGCAATTTCCATTTACATAAATTCGCTCATGTGTGTGTGTGAGTGCCGCAAACCTGGCACAGAACTTTTACCTTGTTGTCTTCTATGTCAATTTTGCAGGCAAAATTACCTTTTTGTTAATAGTTGCGGACGCGCGTGGTTGGTAGGCAAACATTAAAAGTAATACAAATGTTGCTTAAACGAAAAGCAGCCACCAACAACAATAATAACTTAAAACTACAAAAGCAACAACAACAACAACTGAAGCAGCACAAGCGCTAACATTAAAACAACGGTAAATGCTTATTTAACTAATTTTGCAACATTTATGCAAATATTTAGAATGCAACAGCTGCATAAGTGCGAGAGTTGCTCAAGAATGATGAAATAAGCATTTGAGATAAACTTAATTTAAAAAAATTTATTTAATTTGGGAAAATTCATTTTGCTACAACTTAAATTTTAAACATTGCATTTTTTAATGGAAATAATTTTTTTGTAAAATAACATTAGAAAAGGATTTTATTTACTTTAGGTTATTTTTGTTGTTATATTTTACTTAATATGAATATTATTTGATTTGAAATTTCTATTATTCTGAAGACTTAATGAATATTTCATAAACATATATATTTTTTTAGTTATATTTCAATATCTCTTCCTGCATATTGTTTTAACCTACTCTCGTCATGGACAAACAAATGTAAGCCGTTAACAGTAGGTTAAAGACTGTTAACAATCACTGTTTAGTTTTTTACAACACTTTCCAACGCTCGTTTAGACTTCTCCTCTCACAACTCCATGGAAGCCGCGAAACCGCTTGTCTGGTGTGAAGCGAACTTTACAAATTAATGCCGCTTGCTTAACCGTCAAATAAACCCACAGATTCAAAACTAGTTGAGGCTTCATGAACTCATGCAGGTGTCTGTCGTGACAGCTTGAAAGGGGTTAAAAGCGGCAACAGCGAGTTGTAATGATGAGCCACTAAACGCCTTGATTTCTCAGCCAATTTCAAGCTGATTAACACAAACATTATACGCTTTGAGGTCGCATCTAATTAACATTGTTTGTTGTTGGCCCTGTGTTATTTTAAGGACACTTTAAACGCTGTTTGTGTTCCGATGACAGCGTAAACATTGCAATTTTTAATGGCGTGAAATGTGGCACTCTGATTTAAATAACGAACGGCTCGTTGCATAGTGTTTCAGTTCATGTGAGCATGTGATTCAATTAATTAACACTTGAAACGACCCAAGAGAAAATATTTTCTGAAGCCAATCACAATGATATCGGCCATGACGAACATGGGAATGAGCTAAACGTGTGGGTTTGGTAAGTTGTGATCGGAAAAGTAAATAGTTTTTGCCTTAAAAATCATTGAAATATTAAACTTGTTAACGTTGAATTGATTTAATAATCTACTAAGTGACTTTTTAACAAAAGCAAACAACCTTAAGCCTGAACGTATGCATGCGTACGTATGCCTGATTGTGAGTTGGTACCACGCTGCGTATGCGCCATGTCGTTATTTCTTTGTAAATAACTGAAGCTTATTAAATGCCTTCACTTGACACATTTAATTAACAGACACGAACAACTTATAATTGCACCACACACACACACACACACACACGCACAGCTGTGACTGTTGCAACAAGGTAATTGTTTTCGCTGAATGTTCGCTGGACAGACACGGACAGCCAGGATGTCAGAGAAAGACTCAGACTGACTGCCTGCACACGGTCAATGAATGTGCGAAAATGAATATTCAACAGACACTCGTATTAATTACAAGAACACGCACAAAAGTTCAGTTTGAGTAACATTGATTTTGCTAGGAAAATATTTAAGATTAAAGAACTTAGTTCTTCTGGCATTGCTGGTATATAGTTTGGTTTTTTAAAGGGATAAAGAGCGTAAAGATATTAAACATTTCTGTACATTTTATTCAGTTACTTAATCAATTAAATTCCACATTCAGACACTAATCAACGGCTGCTATTTATGGCCAAGGCTTTCCCTCTCTCTGCCTTCAAAGATAATTGCCGCAAGGCAATGTCTGCTGCCTTGGTTTTTGTGGGTCAAGGCTGTTTTGGCCACACAACGCTAGCTAAAAGCCTAGAGACACGGATTGTCTAACTGTAACAGAGACTGCGAATGCGACTGAAACTGAGGCTAACCAGCTGAGCGGCTTGTTAGCTTGCCAAAAACGAAATAAAACTATGTAAAAAGCTGTTAAACATGGGGCGGATTGCTTTCAGTCCGCTCCCTTAACATGTGAGCATTAGAGACTGGCTCCAAAAAATAAATGAAAAAAAAAACAGATTAAGAGAAAGGGAAAAGAAGAGATAGGGAGAGACTGAGAAATAATATATTTATTAAAAATTGTTTGCTTCGCTTGCTTCACTGCACTTTATGGCCAAGCACTCGGCCATTATTATTTATTGTTAGCTAACACACATGTACACTGAGAGTAAAATTATGATTTTGCTAAAATATTTATGGAATATTCATCTATCAATGAAAACATGAAACAGAGAACGAATTTGTTGTTGCTTAAGGATGATTGAGAGTTTGATTTTATGCTTTTTTTTTATTAAATTTAATTATTTTCTATTATTTTTGTTGAAAGATCGAAAGACTTCAGCTTAAGAATGTTCTTAGAAAAAAACACTTTTGAAGATAATCCCGTTTTTTCGCAGTGCACCCACACACATGCCCATACAATTTGGCACATTCTTTTAGCATATTGCCCCACAGAGAGTAAAAGGGAGTAAAACTCATAGCAACAAAAATACTTTCGCTGCATACTTTTGGGCGTCTTTGTCGCTTCGCTCAGAGTTGCTGCGGTTCGAATTTAATTAAGGGCGAAAAACTTTGCGGAAAACTTTGCGTATTTGTTTTAATAATTTGAATTAATGCCTAACCATCGTGCAATTAGAGATACACAAACAAACACACTCATTCTGCTAATGAGTAGCCCATCGACTCGTTGTCTCCGTTGCAAGTGCAAAGCGGGAAAGTGTCAAAAGGACCGCAATCAAATTGGCGAGTGGTTAAAAGCTTGTGGTCACGCTTCAATCGCTGGCTCATTGCAAATGCAAACGGCGTTTGAGACTTTTGAATCCGATTGCTCGCCGAGTGCGCGCGCTGCTAAAACTAATTAAAACGCCAGCAGGCACAAACCAAAAGCTTCCCACCTCTATTCAACTCTACGTGCAACATGCATGTGCAACATTCGTGGCGGCAAGGGGATTAAACACACATAGCCATAGAATGCAAGCCAACACATTGCGTGAATGCAATTGTTTATTTAATGTGGCCGCCAATTAGCATGCGGTCGCAAGTGTTCCCAAAAACATATCCTCTGAATTGAAATGCCGTTTCCTTAAGGAATGAGTATAAAAAGTAGAAATCGGAACTGAGAGTTTTTCAAAGTCTTTATTAGCTTATTGCTAATGTTCCGATTACAGTGTTGCCACCTATAGATATTTCTATAACAAGAAACCTTAACGCCACTTTTGACATCATATTTGGAAAGATGGCAATAATATCTGCCGTCAATACAATAAACTTATTATGCCACAACCCCCACCTCTACTATCCCCCAAAAGAAAAACCGTAACGTAAGCCTGTTTTCAGTTTTGTGTGTGGAGGGGGGCCCCATGTCAATGCCAATTTCCCTTTTATGCACAACTTAACAAAGCTTATTGCTTTTCACTCTTCATTGCGCATATATTTAGCATACACAATACGCATGATATGGCATGGCGTTGCCACCCCGTTCTCTTCTTTTTTTTTTTGTTCAATGTGCATTCAATCGTTTAGAAAGCCCAAGAGACAGCCAGAACGAAGTAGTCTCTCATTAGAGCAGCTGAGCATCAAACACTGCAGTTAATCTGCATATAAAAGAACGTTTTCTCTCATTCTCTTCCCTGCCTTCCTCTACTTTCATTCTTCGTGCGCACGTTTTTGAACTTACAAAAGATATGGCCATAATAGTGGCGCTTGAAAAAAAAAATAATATAGTACGAGCTAACTGCATTTAAGGCAAACAAAATGAATGCCACGTAGCACTAAGCATGAAATTATGCATGTGTGCAGTTTACCTATCCGTTACCGCACCACTCTACCTGCCCTTATCAATCCTTTTACTACCATTCAGTTGAGGCGTTCCTTTTTGGTCGGTGAAAGCAACGCAAACGGAAATAATTCAAGTGCAATGCAAATCATGACACGGGCACGCTCAGGTAATTGTGTGTTTACCAAAGAGGAACAGGAAATCATGGCAAAATAGAGCGAGCGAGAGAGAGAGAGAGAGACAGAGTAAGAGAGAGCGACTACAAATAACTGAAAGGGAACCGGAAATGAGCAAACACATTTCCAGCATAAGTGTGCCCCAGTGTTGAATAAATCAATTTTTGTGGTTGACCAGCTGTAAGTCATTAAATGAATTGGAAAGTCTCAAATAAAAGAATAATTTTCATAAGCTTAAAGAAAATTTGGTTGAAAATATGAATAAAAACCAAAATTAATTGGGTTTAAACGTAAAAATGTTGTAAGCTATTTGTTAACAAAAATTATAAATCGATTGAAGAATTTTAATATGAAACTCTGTCTATTAAATGAAAAGCTTAAATGCCCTTAAAGGGCGATACAAACTATAGACAGATATTCGATTATTATCGGTTAAAATCAACAGATAATTTATAAAAAAAAAGTATGTAATATTTTATTTTATAGCTAAAGGTACAAAACTGATTTGAAAATGGGAAAGATAATAATACAAACTATTAATGAAAGATCGATTCGATAATTATCGACAGTTAATGGATAATGGCAGTGGTCCTTTAATATTGATTTAAAACAATTTATTATTTCTGTTTTATGACCAACTTTTGTATAGAGACCTTATAAAGGGT
>JARNME010000029.1:1362273-1553091 GCA_030179655.1 Scaptomyza flava | reverse complement strand
AAATCTGAGTCGCATAAATGGCATTGTAAATAGGGAAGCTTTATAAGTGCAATTACTTATATGACAGATAATGATAATGAGTAATAATCAGATTAATCGTTCGCGTTTACACTCGCTTTAACCGCAATGAGAAAAACCCAACCAAGTCATTTATTAATATTTGATTGCATCTGCATTTGCCCGTGCTGCAGTCGATGATTGGCTTTTGCCATAAAAAAAAAGAATAATAAATGAAAGAGTCGCTACGCAAATATTTGCCATTTTAAAATGCAATTCCTACTCCTTGAAACCTCCACGCGCTTTTATCAGTTGTGGATGGGAGCTGCGTTCAATTTAATTCAGTTGAATTTGAAGAGCAAAAGAAGACAGAAAACTGCGTTTGGCCACCATTTATATAAAATAAATAAATAGACAGACAGACAGACAGACGGGCAGGGGAGCAGATAGCGGGAAATAAGTATAAATAAACAAACAAACAAACTTTTGAAGACATGCCAGCCATAAAAAAGCTTTAAAAAGACAAGAAAGAAGATAGAAAATCGAAGCACACAAAAAGAAAATTGAAAAAATGTAAATGCATCGCATTTCCACATTTAGAACATCTATCAATTTGTGTGTTGATTTTTCAAAACCCAAAAGTGAAAGGCGTGTATGTGTGTGTGTGTGTTACAATAAGATAAAACTTGGACGGAAAACTGCTGCTGCTGACCAAACTGCATGAGAAATGATATGTGAAAAGCCAATACTTGACATAGTAGTAAAATCTTATTACTTTATATAGTGAAAACCCCAAAATGTGCTCCGTATTTGGGTCACTTGTAAATCACTTCGTTGAGTAGATTTGTAAAAAGGCTTTTCGTCCTGCTTGCGCAAAAGAAAGAGAAAAAAACGAATTCAAAGAAATTGAATTATATACTTGCAAGTATTGCAGACAAACACACACCAAAATGTGTCTCAAACTGTGGAATTGTCTTCTCTTTTTTTTTGTATTTATATATTTTTGCATATCATTTACACAGTCTCGACATTTCTTTTGTCAATTTTCACTTTTTATGGCATTTAATTTCCTTAGTTCCTTTTTTTTGCTATGATCATCATTTACAATAATGTAAAACGAACAAAAATTAACATAAATTCGCGATTTTCCAGCAGCTTAGGGAATAAAACAAACAAAAAAGAAAAAAATGTACAAAAAAATAGTGAGAGCTCTTAACTTAATATTAAACAGAACAAACAGGGTATTAAAGATTCTGCTTCTTATATTTAATAGCTGCTGACCTGCCTCAGTTGACACTTTGAGACGCAAAGAAAATACCAAAACAACATTGAGATTTATGCGCTATTTTAAAGTGACTTAAAACGCGTTTTTGCTTTATAGAAATTGATTTAGACATAAAATATTGCAAAATGGCACAAAACAAACCTAAATCAAAGCAACACTTGAAATACTATAAGAAAATTTACACACATGTGTAAAAACCAAAGCTCCTTTTGGCCATTTGTCTTTCTTTTTGGGGTTATCTGAAGGACAATTGTTATTATTATTGCAACAACCTTGTAAACAAACAAACCTCACACACAAAACTCGATTTATTATAAGCTAAATGGCTTTTAAATACAAATTTAAATTGTCTAAACTAAAAGACAAACATAAATGCAGCTCTTTTGCTCTTCGGCTCAATAAATGTGACAACAAAAATTTGTGCAAAACATTCGCAAAATGCAATTTTGTGTTTTACATGGAGAAATTGGTTTTAACAAAATGTTTTTTGTCTCAAGTAAGAGCAACAATAATATTATAAACAAAAACTAGATTATATAAATGATATATATTTGTAGTGCAACTAAAGTCTAGAATTTCGTTTGCTGCAGTGAAAAATCAAGAAAGAGCAGGTTAAACTTTAAGTCTGATTGACTTTAAGATGCCCTGCAAAACAATGTTTAGAAAATGTGCTTGGGAAAAATATGTTTAAGTAGATTGAGAGAAATAAAGTAAGCCTTGAAATAATAAATAAATATATACTATCTGACATAGTTTATTGCAAACCATTCATACATTTTTTTTCACTTTTACAGGGTACGAAAATAATCTTTATGTTTGGCCAGCGCAACTGTTTGTGCTGACAGCTGCTTTGGGTTTCGAGCACCATAAGGTTGAAGTTCAGTTTTGGTTATGTTTTGTTTTGCCCTTCGGGCTGGCAGCCCGATGCAGTGTGAAAATTGCAGCAGATTGCATGATGTTAGTTTTGAAAATATTTATATCCATAATATTTTCTTTTTTTGTGGCTGTCATTTGAGTGGGGCAAGTAAGTGTCTCTGTGGGTTTTTGTGTGCAATGTTTTGTGGGCCAACACAAATGATGTTTGTGGAGTGTTTTGTGAGTGGCAGCACCGTCTGTGGCTGGCAATAGCAGATAGATTATAATAGATTGCAGCTGACAACAGTTGAAAGAAAGACTTGAAATAGCCAAACAATGCATGAAACTATTCAACGATTATGATTTAACTTAAAGTCAAAGTACTTTTTTGTAAGAATGTTTTAGAAGGTTTCTTGAATGATAAATTGTATAAAACACTTACATAACTTGCAACATTTCTTATCACTTCATTTATAGAAGAAACCTTAAAGGAACATTCAATTTACCAATAACCGTTCAATCATTGGCTTGATAATCAAGTGTTTGCACAGTGCAAATGTAACTTCCAAGCGCCCCCCAAGCCGCCGCCCCATCTAAAATAAAGTCCCATAAATCACTTGCAAATGACGCTGCCAAAGCAGATAGAACTTTGCGACCTAAGAGCCGTGAGCCTCAGGCGGACGCAGGATGCTATAATATGGGGAGGATTACTGGTTACTGCGACTTGTCATTGCCAATGTGATTGTGAGAATGTGAATGCACAATTATAGACGCTTCGCAACCAACACAGAACAACAATAGCAACAATCACATTTGCCTTTGCTTTGCCACGTCGCAACGATGACTTTGTTGTGGCAGCTTCCAGCTTGCGACATCAATAAAATAAACACTGACAATGCTGCTGGTTGCTTGGTTAGATGGATAGATGAATGGATAAATGGATGTTTAGTATGCTGGCAAACAGTAAAGGCATCAAATAGCTAAATTCACAATTGAACTCGCGACATTTGCTTGCTGTCGTCGTTCTCGCTGTTGTCATTCTCGTTTTCACTTTGACTTTTATCTATTGACATAATATTCGTCGTTTCGCTTTTTTTTTATGCGTTTTTGCCACAGGCGGAGAGTCAGTCAGCTAGTCAGTGTTTGAGCTGATCTAATGGCTAAGTGTTGACGTCCTGCATAGATTTAAGAGTCACATTTGCCATATTGTGTTAGCGAAACAGGAGTGACAAGGTTGGTAGCAAGAGGAAAATGTGTTAGGCCAAGTTTTGAATCATCTTTAATAAATAAAGTTTCTATTCAACTTTCTATCATATTAGTAAAGTACTTATTTTGAATCACAAATCCAATCAGCCGTTAGGCAAAGAATATATATCAAAGAAAAAGAACAAAATCACGTTTGAATTTTCATTTAAATTTCATTTATTTCACACCTTGACGTTTTTATTCACTCTCTCTTCTATTTGCTGATGCAAGTGTTAAATAAAATATCATTCACACTTGCACTTTATTATGTTGGAGGGAGGTGTAAACGAGGTCGAAACGTTGACATTTATTGCTTGTTTAAAGTGGATTGAACGAAGTATAAGTCTCTATTTATTTCGTGTATTTAAAATTTGTATTAAATTTATGAACAACTGAATACATTTTTGAAACAATAGCAACCCTAATTACTTTACCCTTTAGTTGTCTTATGTTACACTGTAAAAGCTGTTTGAAATAAGCTTCTTTTTTGTTTTGTCTGAGAACCAATTCAAATGGTTTGCACTCAATGCAAAGTTTGGGTAATGATTTGGTGCTTAATTAAGTGTCGTAATGGAAAAGTATGTTTTTTCATTTTCAAATGCTGACTCCTTCGCCTTGGGAATAGTCGAAGCAAATGCATTGAGCGTAAAGCAGGCAAATTGCCTGTTTTTAGGCGCTGGCACAACAATTAAGTTGGCATTTAAGCCGAATAAGGGAAAACGGGACAAACAAAAACACAGCGGAGGAGAGAGAAAGGGGGTTAAGGGTCACAATTTACAAGTTACGGTTTACCCACCAACAACATATAAATCAATGGCAACAACATTATTGTAAACGAGTTGAAAAGAGAGGGAGAGAGAGAGGAAAAAAAGGTCAAACGCTTAATTTTGTTCTGCTTTTTTATGTTTGTTTGGGACAGCGGACAGCACACTGCAATAATAAACAAGAAAGTGTGAAATAAAGCGAAATGGACATAAAAAATTTGTATCTGAGCGAGAAGAGCGTAAAAACGAACTGCAGACACAGCAATAAAACCAGCAAATGCTTTTAATTTGATATGCTGCGCCTCGGACAACAAGAAAACGAGGTTCAGGTCGCAGGTCGCAGGTCCTGGATTCTGGCTCAGAGGCGCTTACTCTTTTTACATTATTTTTTTGTTTAAAGTGGTTCCTCGGAGAATGATGTTGGCTGTTTGGTTGGATGAGGTGCAGGAGGGTGGTGCATTTATAACGCTTGTGTGGATTATAAATCCCAATGGCACAATAAACTGCTTTATTTGCAAAAGTTTTGTGCATGAAAAGGCATTGCGAGTAACCAAATGAGAAGAGCGTACGGAAAACGTATATTATTTAGACTAAATTTGCTGGTTTAACAATATAATGAACTTGTAATAAGCATCTATTTTATATTATATTATATTGATACTAACTTAAAATAAGTTCATCAGCAGTTTCATCCGCCCTTCATAACAGTTTTAAGATAAATATACATTATTTAAGCACTTTAAACGACAATAAGCACAGCAAACTTATTATTTTTTCGCCTACAGCACACACTTAATAAAATGCCACTTTACGAGCAAATATTGTGTATAAGCTCATATCGTAAACTCATATTTTCACCCAAATGCCAGCGCATATTAAAAAATATGTTTAGAATTTTATGAGATTTTTTCGCTCGGGCGGGTTTTAGCTTACAGAAAGTGAAACGCAGCAGGACAAACTGAAATTGAATTTGAAATGAGTATTTATGTATGTGAAATTATTAATATTAATATCCGTTAGACAGTCAAAAGGATTATCGCATAAGATTAGAGACTCTTAAGCGCTTAAGCAAAACAGGAAATTATTTTATTCAATGACCAAATTCACAAATAATTAATGCATCATTTGTTTAAATCGACATGCGATTCTAATGTTGAAATGATGACAACAAAAGTGTGAAAACCAAAACATCAGCAAACTGTTGACAAAAAGCCAACAGCTGTTTGAGAAAGAAGCAACAGAAGGCATTTAAAACCAAAGCCAGCAATTTATTATATGGCTAAAGCAGGGCACAAAATGCTTGAAGGCAATCAATTTTAATGTTGCCCGAAGCCCAAACACATACACAAAACTAGAAACACTCAAAAGTCAAAAAATGTTTGTAGAAAAAATCATAAGAAAAAGTCAAGAAATAATTAAGAAACATTTTTTTAGAAAGGAACAAATTCTAAACATTTTTTCCTTAAAGTTTTCTAGTTTTATTTTCTTAAACCAATTCTAAATTTATGACCCGCACTGTAAATATACTTAACGTCTGTTGGGCATGCAACAGAATGTTGTACGAGCAGCTGAAATGCGTTAAAGCGTTTGTTGTATTGCCAAATAGGAAGGTGGGTAAAGGGAATGGGGCTGACAGACAGAGAAGCCCCAGAAACCAACCACATTGTCAATCAAGAAATGTCTTGGTCCAAAACTCTTGTGTCTCGCTTACTTGGCCCAAAGTCACAAGCGTCAAACACTTGACCGTCACGTGCTTGGTTCCCAAAAACCCTCCTTCAACCACAACCTTCCTACCCTCCCTTCTCCTAGTCTACCTTCGTGAACAATGGTTCCAAATTTATGCATTGCATTTGACTTATTGGGGTCCAAGTGGTTATTTGTAAGAGTCAGTGTGTGTGTGTGTGTGTGTGTGGTCTGTCCGCGCTTGTTGATTTGCTTTGATTTTGTCGTCCCTTTTGGGTTTGTGTTGTCCTCCGACCAAAACTGACCAAAGTGTGTGTCCTTGTTACACTCAACAGTTAAACAGGAACCCAAATTAGTGCGAGTTTGGGGAGAGAAGAGTGTGTGGGCGGGGAGTGTCTAGAGGGACCTGGCTTGTTAATAGTTGCTAATTATGTTTAATTAGTCATTTGAATGGCAAGGAAATGCGATGTTTAATTCCAATCTTGACATATGGCGACAGGTTGCAAAAGATCGGAACGAAGATTTTAAATTCATCTATGCGAACTGAACTATATGATATAGACATAAGAATACTCTTTTATTATTCGTGAACAGAAACTTTAAATACTTAGTTTCATTAGTGTTGTTATACATGTGGTTAGACCTATATACTTGTCAAACAGCTTCTTAGCTTCAGGGTTGCAATATTTTCATATTTAATTACTAAATTTACCGATGCTTCAATTCATCGTATTTGACTCCATTAACTAAGTATGCTTAAGCTAACTAAATCTCAATCGATAAGAACAACAAACGGGCCTCAAACAATCAACAAGTTTCGAATCGAAATCATAATCACCCCAAAAATCCAAAAACTTCGATAATCGTTTCCATTTCCATGCATACAAACGAATTTCAAGTAGTTTTGCCAGAGCTTGCCATCAAAAATGTGGAATTCAATCACTTTTCTTGATTTTATTGCCATTTTTGCTGTTTGGTTTTGTTTTTCGATGCTCATAATGCTCGATTACGATTAAGTTAACCACACATATTCACTAAATAGTTCGTTTCCCCTAAGTTCCTGTTCAATTTGTCTCAAAACTGATTGCTAAACATTTTTACAATTTTGAGAAGGATTTGGGGGAAATGTAAATCGAGAGAGAGAGGAAGGAAGAGGCATTCATATTGTCTGTTGTTGGTTAATTGAAAGCAATAACTGTAAGCCGGCAACGCTTCTTTCTATGTATGATGACTCAACCAGACAAACAACAACAATGGAACTGCAAACATAGAACTAAGATGTCCTTGCGCACCCAGTGAGAAATGGCAAAAGACAGACAGTTTTGGAGAGAGGGAGAGAGAGAGAGAGAGTATATGTGTGTGTGATTTGAAAAGAAATCAGGTAAAATTCTTGCTGTTGCCGTTTGTTTGTGTGTGTGCCGTTGGTTTGGTTCCTAAGTAAACAATGAATATGCATGACTTTCCAATGAAGCACGCCAGTCGCAGCAACGTTGCAACAACAACCACAACAACAACAACTGAAGAGTTATGCTGCATCTAGTACGAGTGCTCAACGCCAGGAAAAAGAAAAAAAAGCATAGATGAAAACTTCAATTTACGAAAGTGATACCAACGCTCGATGGCAAAAACAAAAAAATATGGATATGAATTTTCAGGTGATGTGAGAATTTATGATTTGAAAATATCCTGTAGAAAGCTAGAATTTGTACAGTGGACACTTTTCGAACGGCCAAGCCATGGGTTATATTGATGGTCGATATTTGCTACAATCGATAACATCTCCTACTTGAGTATTTATGATGTGGAAAAGTTCCATAGAGAGTTGCGATACTTTATTCGATATCAAATTAATATAGCCTTTTTGAGAATTTATGAGTAGGATCGATACTCAACCTTTGAAGCCGAATTCATATGTTAAAGTTAATATCGATAGTCGATAGTTGCCATAGTCGATAATCAATCCTTAAGGCCAAAAACAGTTAAAGACAGTCGCCACAATCGATAATCGGCCCTCATCTAGTTTTATATCATTTTGGATATCGTAAAATGAATAATTTTTTATGTGTAACACCCATTATACCTTAACTTTTACAGGGTGCTATAAAAATCAAAAAATTCCTACGAACGAGAAATCAACAAATAGACATTGCACACCGTTGAGCAGCACAACTTTGATTAATTATTGCCGTTGACTGTGATCACAGCCTTCACACACAAATTGATTAGAATGCGACAGAAAAATACTAAAACAAAACAGAAAAATTATTATTATTTAATGCTAAATTATATTTCTAACAATATTCGTTTGTGGCGCGAAATAATGCAGCTTTAAGTAAATGTTAAATTCCAGATTTATTGCAACTCAAAAATCCTCAAGCAATGCGGCGCCTTGAAGTATGCAACGGAATTATGTTGTTGCCGAGGGTTGAGACAGAGAGAATGAACGCATATTTCCACATTGCAATGTGCGCGTGTGTGTGTGTGTGTGTGTCTGTCTGGTTGATTAAAGGGCTCGTCTCTTAACGATGAATTGTTGCAACGCCCATTAATATTTGCATGCATATTTTATGGCACATGTTTGGCGAGTAAATTTCTCACCTTTTTGCCCATAACTTAAGGCACGAAACAAAACTTGCTAGATTTATTGTAGGCCATAATTGAGTTAAAATTAATACTTGACTAGCTTTCTATTTATTTTAATTATTCAACTGGCTCTTAAGCTAGAAATATAATTTATTC
Source organism: Scaptomyza flava (assembly GCA_030179655.1). Classification (NCBI taxonomy): domain Eukaryota; kingdom Metazoa; phylum Arthropoda; class Insecta; order Diptera; family Drosophilidae; genus Scaptomyza; species Scaptomyza flava. The sequence continues at coordinate 1,544,523 of JARNME010000029.1, read as the reverse complement.
AATGAGATAATAAGTCACACTTTAAAGCATTTGATTTCATTTAAGTCACATTTTTGTGATTATAAACGAAATAATCTCAACACATAATCTCAAATTTAAATTGTCTTTTGTTGTCAAAGCATATTATTTTCAATTTATATTTATAAATGTGTGTTTAGAACTCGTATAACAATCATAATCATTCGATATATAATATCAACACTTTTATGGTCTTGATTGTTATTGCAGCGTCAGGATAAAAATAAAATTTACATATCGATAAAAAAAAAATGTATATTTGTAAACAAATAAACAAAGAATGCCAAGAAAAAAAAACCATCAAAGAGCAATTCTCAATGTAAAATGTCAAACAAGGAAAAGACACATGTCATACATGTGTGTGTGTGTGTTGACAATTTATACGCTTGAATACACGCTTAGACAAGATGGCAAGAAAAAGAAGAAACATTTTGTAATTTGACAAAAGCAACAAAATTGCCATAAACCATAAATTTTCTATCTGTCCAAAGCCACAGCACTAAAATGTTGTGTGTGTGTGTGTGTGTGCCTTAAGCCTATGGGCCATTGTTTTTGCCAGAGGATATACATATACATACATATATAATTTCTTTAGTTTCACACTCATTCCCATTCTCGTAATCGCTGTGTGGCAATAAAAGCCCAGCCAAGTAGCAAAACTGGCTGGCAATAGTCAAAGAGCCACAAACACAACACATAAAATATTATCGAAATCGTAAGGACATACAAACATAGTTGTATTTGGTGTGTGTGTGTGTGTTGGCAACACTGGCAACACTCATAAAAAGCACATAAACAAATAAATTGTTATATGTCCATGTAACAATGGTCTATTAGGGAAAGTAAAAAAAATATATAGGAAACATTTAATTTAGTGTGCAGTTTTCTCGATTCTTGTTTTATTATGAGAAACGTTTACATTTGACATAATGAGACACATTATGAAGCTTTGATTTAAATAAAGGCTTAAATGAGCTGAGCCACAAAAATGTTATTAAATTTGTTAAAGAAAAAAGCCACACAAAAAGCACAATTTTTAAGTATAAATTTATTCGTTTGGATAATTTTTTCTTTCATTGAAATCCTCAATGTCATTTAATTGATTTTTAAGCTGAAAGATGTTCTGGAAAATGATTTCTGTCATAATTTAATATGGAAAAAAGGTTTAAGCATCGATTTAACAAAAAGTAAAGTAAAAGTATCTAAATATATTTTTTTGATAATTATTTTATTAAATATAAAGTCACAAAATATTATTGTTATTATTTTTTGACATCAAGTTCAATCAAAAAAAAGTTTTTTTAAGCCCTAAAAAAGAGTCAAAATGCATTTTAAGAACTTCTTTATTGTTGTTGTAAATAATTTTTGTCATGAACAAAAAAAAAACCATACAAAAACTTTGAAAAAGGATTTAAAAGGATTTGTGAATGAAAAGCTGAATTTTTTTCTTATTTTTTTTAACCGCTTTGCAAATGTTATGAAAAATAATTTCATTTAGCCAAAGCTCAGTATTTATGTTGTTGTGGCGGTAAAAAAAAAATAAATTGTGTGCTGGCCAACAATGCAGTTAATTTGGTTAAATGGCCGTCGGTTCTGCGTAGCCAAACAAGCTAAATCTGTCTAACAAAAACAAAAACAAAAAGCGAAACGACGAAAATAAAAGTGAAAGATAGAAAACTGTAGCCATGCCACGTCAGATAACTGTTTTGCCAATAAAATGGTTGCATCATTGAGCGAACGGAAATGGCAGCAGCAGCAGCTGGAGCAGCAGCTGGATTCAACTATTTTTTGATGGTATATGCATCAGCGCCAAGAATGGATGAGCGAGGCGGCTTTATTGGGGAATTGGGTGAAAGCGAGGAAGTTTTCCACGTTTTTCATGAAATTCGCTTGCAACATGTTTGGCGTTAGTTGCCTTTAGAGCTTTCACCGAGTTAGCAGTTAGTTGAACTAACTAAGTTTACACTTGCACACACACACACACAATCGTATATCCCATGTGAGAGGATCCCACAATTTGATTATAATCAACAGCATCAAAAGTTTTGTGCGCAATGCAAATAAATTATTTGCTCATGAATGTCAAATATGAGTTTATATCAGTAGTCAATTCTGTATATGTAGAAATAATATGTGTGCATGTTCAATCATGTCAATTATCTAAAACTAAACACTAATTGCAATTAGCTGCAACTTCAATGTGTGACCAAATCAATATCGCATATAGCGTTTATATAATTATGTCTGTTAACTGATTGCTAATCAATAGCGAAGCACCCGAAAGCCTGACAAACAGTCAACTGATAGTTTTGATTGAGCGTCAACACTTTAAGCTTCATTTAAATTCAAATAATTCATTCAAATAATATGAGAAAATGAGAAAACATGGTGATTTATTGACAGGGTGATCAATATAATATAGAATATGAAGAATGCACTCACCTGTAGCAGCAACAACACAGATACAGTTCAATGCAAGCGCGCTCTCTCTCTCTCTTTTTATCACTTAGCACTTACACATGCTGTATCGTGACTTGGTTGTTCTTGTTGTCCCACTCTGCCTTGGAGACGAGACGAGGCATCTGAACACGCTTCCACAATCCAATTAATGGACCAGTGTTGCCAGGCTAGCTTATTTCAGGCTAGATCTAGAATATTTGAAAATGGAATTAGCTTATGATATATGCAATATAGAATATTCTAGCATTAAATTATATTCGTGACTTGAACGTAATACTTCATAAATTTAAAGTGTTCCACAGCTTAAATATCGGAGCTTGTTCATTTAAAGCCGATTCAAACGTAAACTTTATCAATATGATCTTGAATTGGTTTTCTATGCGCGATTTTAATACTCGTTACCGAAGGGGGCGGAGGAAGGGGAAAGGAGGAAGGGGAAAGGAGGAAGGGGAAAGGAGGAAGGGTGAAGTGGGGAGTGGAAACGGTTGAGGGGTGAAGGGAAAGTGGGAAGGGGGGAGGGGGAAGAGGGGAGGGGAAAGAGGGGAGGGGAAAGAGGGGAGGGGAAGAGGGGAGTGGGAAGAGGGGAGTGGGAAGAGGGGAGGGGGAAGAGGGGAGGGGGAAGTGAGGAGGGGGAGGGGAGGGGGGAGGGGGAGGGGAAATGGTGGAAAGGGGAAGGGGGAATGAGGAAGGGCAGGAGGGTGAATGTGGAAGGGGGGAGGGGGATAACTTAACAACTTATGCTGGGCAGAGCCAATGGTCCGAGGCATTTGCCTGGGTAAGGTATGTGCTACAGCCTAAACCAGTTGGGAATTACAAGCCCAAACATAAGTAAATGTTTTGAAGCAAACACATCACAGTCTTATGGAAGGATAAAAAATACGTTTACAGGCGCCTCCTACCTTCCTGAAGGTAGTGGGATGGGGTAGGGGGTGGGCAGGGGGGTAGGGTGGTAAGGGGTAGGGGGTAGGGGGGGAGGGCAGGTGGTAAGAAATGCGATCAAATGCTATCATTAGATCGCTGCTCTTGATAACTTATGTTGGGCACTGCAACGACTGATGAGGCATTTGTCTGGGTTAGTTATCGGTTACAACACTAACCAAACAAGCATTTTTTTTCTTGCATTTGGATATACTAGCTTCCTTTTTATCACATTTTTAGCTTGTTCTAGCTTATTTTTTCCCAGAATCTAGCTTAGCCGGCAGAGCAGCAACAAAATGGCTCGCGTTTCTCAATTTTCATTTGCTTACTGCCAGCGAAGTAGAGACGCGCAAAGTTCCAGGCTAACTGCCTAGATAAAGTGGAAGTGTGGAAGGTTACGATCGCTCTCTGCGGTTAGAGCAGGACAGTTCTTTTTATATGTATCTCTATTCGCGAAGTTGATGAGAGTTGAGACAAAGTTTTTCTTACCAATTGCATTATCTTGATATTAAAAGTCGTTGCTTTAGCTGCTTCAGCTGCTGTTTACAGCTCTGACATGGCCATAAAGTTTGTTGCTGTATCGTGACTTGGTTGTTCTTGTTGTCTCACTCTGCCTTGGAGACGAGACGAGGCATCTGAACACGCTTCTACAATCCAATTAATGGACATTCAAATGATACAAAACTGCTGAGACATTTTTAGTGCTGTCCAACAGATAGAGAGAGAGAGCGAAAGGGAAAGACAGAGAGTACAACGCTTAGTTTCATTAGCAGCAAACATATCGCTATTCACCACACCAATCCCGCAACCCCTTAACGGTAAACACGTGCTGTGTACCAAAAACAGTAAATAAAAATAACAACAACAGGTGCAAAGAGCAAACAAAAAACAAGCACAGAGCGAGAGAGTGCAAAAAGAAATCCCATGGTAATAGTTACCCACAACATTTAATCCTTGACAACGACAATCCCGTTGCCAGGGACAACAGCCCCGGCCAAGGAACAACAAATAAGAATTTTTGTTTCGGGCCAAACAGTGAAAATTGAAAGTGCATTATGAGCAGACCATAAAAAATATATAGCAAATTTGTATAAGCTTGAATATATATATAAAATGACTCAGCGATCGAAATTCATTATAAATACATCAGGTAAAATATGTTAAAAAGCAATTAATATTCGTTTGCACACTAATAATAAAAATAAGTTCAGCAGAGCCGCAACACTATTTTTACAGCATATAAAACTATAAAAATTCTCTCACTCTCACTTTTTCTTCTTCCTATTTCGGTTTTTTTTTATTCTATTCAACTGCGCTTTAGTTGAGTATTTTGCTGCTCGCATTCCGAGCACGGAATTGGATGAGCAAACAGCGACTATATTGGAGTTTCTAGAGCAGGAGGAGCACACGGTTATCTCGGCCGTGCATAATAAATCCGATGGCAAAATCAAATTTCAACATCGCATACCCAACGACGAAGTCTGTTTACTTTTCTACAAGGTGCCTCAGGTGGGACAAGGACAGGGACAGGGTGCTGGTGGAGATGTTGAGCCACTGTTGGGCATATTAACACTGGAGGGTGGCTTGGTTAAATCCATTTACAATTCCGTTTCACGTGTCTTTTCGCCTCACGCCACCACGGCTCGAGTAAGTTCCAAGTGCATCAAGAACTCGATATACATACATACATATGTATGTACATATATAACTGATTCGTATTTATAGTTGTAGTCGTATGTAGTTTTTACAGTTATTCCTGTTGGGCTTAAATTATTTTGCTGTTTGCACTCAGTGCTGCCAATAGCGATTTTTTTTTAGCTGGCAGCTAAAACGAAATAGGATTTTGTACTTACCTTATCTCCTTTCATTTGATGCCCTCCAAAAACTAGCTGTTTCCCGTCAAACAAGTCGGCAGCACTGTTTGCACTTTGCCATCTTCAGGTGGCAACTACAAGCAGCATTTTAATCGCATTTGCACATAATTCAATTCTTTTCTGCAATTTCATTTTGTCAATTATATTTACTTGCAAGCGGATGCAATTTGTATTTCTTTTTTCAATATTTTTCATTTCATATTTTTCACACTCTTTTTCCTTTAAAGCGCAGCGAATATAGTCCGGAGCTGAGCGGGATTCTTGAGAATTTACATACCTCGCTTGGATCTACTTTAGGTTTGCCACAAAGCGGTAAGATTTATTTTATTTGATGAATTTATGCGGCGGCACTATTTGCTGTCTGATCACGTGACTGATCAAAATAATCGATACTTAGTACTTTTTACTCAAAAAGGCAGACTATCGTCATATCTGTACAAATGCCTCACTGCTTGACATCCAATCGGCATTCAGCAGAATAAAACTGAGCTTATGTAAAGCACTTCTTTAAAATCAAAGCAACTCGATATTTAAAACATATTCGATATTTTAATACAATTTAAAAACTGCAAATGCAACTCAGTGCAAGCGTATTAAATTTATGGTCTCAATTGGTCACCCTAATTTTATGGTGAATCGAAAATACCGTTAGAATTTTACGCGGCATTTTACTTTTCTTTTGCGCAATTTAGTTGAGTAAAAAACTGTTTTTTGCAGGCATAACTAGCATTAGGGATGAAATTAAATATTGGAAACAAAAACTGGGACAGAAATCAAGTTCACGTCTTGATCGCGAGACAGCGCAAGTATTTATTGGCGTGCTGGAAAACATTGAGCATAAAATTGGGTAAGCTAGTGAAAAACGTATCTATTTTGTGATACATACAATTATTTTTTGATCACACGCAGCTCAATTGACAGTGGCGGCAGTTCAAGCAGTCGCATTGAAGAGTTTCTCGACCATGCCCACAACAATTTGGACGAATTGTGGCGTCTGCCGTATAATTATCCCCAACAGCGCATGGCAGACCTACTGGACATAATGGGCAATCGCCTTTTGGAGGCGTGTCTTGTCCAACTTTTATCGGAGGACATTTGGAGTCTTAATTCGTATCATGTTAACAGTCTGATGAGTCAGTGCATGGACACTATGGATGCGTGGATGCAACTGTGCGATTCATTGACGAGACTTTTCTGGCCCAACTATGTGAAGCATCCATGGCTGGGTGAGCCCCATGTGCCGCGTCGTGGTCAACAGTTCAAAGAGCGTCTCGCCGAGATTCGCAACATCAAGGAGTTGTATAAACAAATTGCCACACTGCTTAACGATGCCGAATTGCAGGAAATGTTTCAGGAGCAGGCAGCATTTAGTGGTGAGTATAAAACGGGATACACATTGACATTGTAACTCTTATCAACTCCATTTAGACTTTAACATATTCGACACATCGCCACCTGGTCAGGCCAAATGGCATAAGGCACTGCAGCATTTCGAGCAAGTTTTGCAACCCATTGATGAACGCATTGCGGCTGCTCTGAAGGCACAACTGCATCATCATTTGAGCAATCCACGTCAGGTCATCTTCATATTCTCCAAATACGAGATGCTCATTCAAAGGCCCGCTGTCCTCGAACTCCTGACCATTGAACGCGAGCAATTTCTGCAATCTTTGCATTTGTTGCTGCAGGATTTGCGCAAGGCAATGTCAGATACGCATATGGAGCCGGATACTGGTCATTTGTCGGTCATATGCAACGAGTGCCGTTGGCTCAAAGTGGTGCAATATCAAATCCAAGAGATTGAGAAAGTCAGCCATTTGATAAGCGGACGCGACGGTTTCGACAAGATCAACAAAGCAGTTCAGGAGATCAAAGAGGAAACTGAATCGCTGTTGCGCACAAACTTTGAAATCTGGTCGGGACAATGCTCAACGGCGGTTAAGAGCGGTGAACTGAGGTGAGTAGGAATAAAAAGCAAAAATGTTGCAATTCTAATACTCTGTTATTTCACAGACTTCGTGACGATCAGGCTGTGGTCAAGTTTGAGAAGGAAGGTCGTCAATTGATGCGTGTCACTTTCAACCCAAAGTTGGTCACCTTTTGTCAGGATGTGCGTGAATTTGAGAATCTTGGCTACACTGTGCCCTTGGAACTACGTTCGGCAGCCACTCATGCCGCCAAGTATATGTGTTATGCTCGAAGATTGCAGCAGATTGCTACGTTCCATAATACAATTGGCGATCGCATGATTCCCTGCCAGCGTCCGATAATGTTGAAGAATGCATTGGAACTGCAGCGTTTGGTGCAAAGTGAAACAGTTGCCTGGCAGGATGAGCCATCGGTGCAGCGTTATGTGAATGTACTACAAGAGGCGGTCTCCAAGCTATCAGCGGATAATACATTGCTCGTGGGATATCATGAGCAAGCCAAAGAACTGTCTGTAATCGCACATTGACCAATACATTTCAAGATTACTAACCCATTCCCTCCTTTCTAGGTCATGAAACTCATGGGCACCGATCTTTTGACCCAAAATCAAGTGTGGAAAGATGAATTGCGTCATTTGCGTGAATTGGTAGCGACTCTGGAACGCCAGGGTTATACTAATCTGGATGCATTCAAGCTACACTGGGATCATCAGCTATATAAGGTGTTGGAGTATCAATACATACTCGGATTGCTTGACATGAACAACAAGTTGCCGGATATACATATCAAGCTGTTGCTGCGGCAACGTGAACTCTGCTACAATCCACCCGAGGAAGAGATACGTGACATTTACTTTGCCCAGCTGCGTCGCTTTATCGAAAGACCCAGCAATTTTCGTGGCTTATCCGAACAGAGTGCTCAACTATTTCAATCTATGGTGACATTGAATCGTCATCACTTTGGACCGCTCTATGAGCGAGCTGCTCAACTCTTTGATAAACTGGAGGAATTCAAGAGCATTTGGCAGCCCTGGATTGCATTGGGTTGTGTGGATGTGGAGCAACTGTGTGGCATCCATCTGAATGAGGCAGCAGATTGGGATAACAATTTTCGTGCATGCAAACATTTTAGTCAACAGCTGGCAAAGCTACAACAATCAGAGGAATCCATCGATTGCATTGTTATCAATGTCATGCCTTTGAGAACGGACATTGAATATCTAAGCAGAAGGTATTGGGAAGCATTGTCCAACAGTCTGCGCTCCTCCATTCTGAACGATATTCAGGCTGTGCAGGAGTTTCTGCAGAACGCTTTGCAATTTCTGCAAAATGTGCCCATGGATGAGGGTAGTATCAGTCAATCGGGCATGAAGTATGAGAAGATTATGAGTGAATTGCCACAGATCAGTGGCACCTTGGAGCTGGTGCGAGCAAAGGATGCCTGCTTGGCGGGTTGGTGCAAGGAACGTGTTACAGCCCTGGCAACGATAATGCTGCAATGGGAGCAATTGCAGCCACTACTAGAGAATCATGCTGTCATACTTCAACGCCAAGTGGACATGATTAAGACGCAGGCACACACTCAGCTGCAGAATCTGCGCAATGAGGCGGATAAGTTCCTGTTGCGCTGGGAGTCAACTATTGCGGAACTGGAGACCAATGAGTTGGCCAACCTGGAGATGTTCAAAGAGCGTCGTGCACACTGGCAACAGTTGCAAACGAAGAAGCAACAGTTGCTCGACGAATGCCATAAATTCAACATGGAATTTCCCGAGGATGCACTTGCGCCCTTTGCGGCAATTGATGCGCAATTGGAGACGCAATCGAAGCCATGGCAAATCTATGAAACATTCCTTGGCGAACTGCAGCCCATCTTGCAGGAAGAATGGGCCATCTATAGACGTCGTCCTTATGTTCTCAACGAATTCATTGCTCGCTGGGAGGGATCAGTGCATGCCTCCATTGATCTGCCCTCGAAACGCATCAGGCAGCAGGTGGAGCGTCTGCAAACCACTTTACCCATTCTTCAGCAACTGCAATCGGATGGGCTAAGTGAACGCCATTGGGCAGCAATCTTTCATCTTCTCCATCGTAGCCAATCCAAGCCATTGCACGCTATACAATTGCAGGATTTGCTTCATGATATGGACGCCCTGCAAGTTGCGTCCTCAGAGATTGCCATTATTGTGCGGCAAGCAGCATCGGAGCAGATTGTGCGACAAGCTCTTGTCGAACTGGATCAATGGTCAGTTACAGCTCAACTCAAACTAATTGAACGCACCGATGCTGGTGGACAAACTGTGTCGCTTATTAAGGACTATCAGGAGGTGCTTAACAAGATTGGCGACAATCAATCGCTGCTTCAATCCGCCAAGAACTCTGCTGCTTTCGATAGCTTCTCGGATCAGGCTGGCCTCTGGGAAACTCGTCTCAATACGCTCGATGTCTTGCTGAGTAGCCTAAGTCATTCGCAGAGACGGTAAGGAAATTAGATATTAGTTGCTTTAATATTTTCACTGATTTGGTTTTGCTTTGCAGTTGGGTTTACTTGGAACCTGTCTTTGGCGCTGGCACTTTGCAGCAGGAACACGCTCTGTTTAAACGCATCGATAAGGACTTTCGTTATGTTATGCGAGAGATACAAATGGATCCACGTGTTACTTCACTGCTCAAGATCAATAATATTAATACCATTGTGAATGCTTTAGAAACGCAATTGGCGCGTTGTCAACAGAATCTAATGAGTTATATAACGGTGAGAGAAATCTTAATAACCAATCCACAACTGTTTAAGAAAAGTATTATTTTACAGGACAAACGCAATTCGTTTCCACGTTTCTATTTTCTGGGCGATGATGATTTGCTGGAGCTGCTGGGTCAGGCATCCAAGGATGCAGATATTATCAAGCGACACATACGCAAACTCTTTCCTGGCTGTCATAGTCTTAGCATTGAACAGGCTTCGAACGGCAATCACTATCGAATTCTGGCCGTGCACAGCGCCGAGGGTGATGAGCTGCGACTAAGTCAAGCCGTTGACATGACAGGTGACATTGAGGTGAGTTGAGGAGCAGTAAACGAAATTGAGCTGAGTTGCTTGACACCGTTTGCCCCTCTTTATCTTTTAGCGCTGGCTTAATGAGCTCGTTGCCGTTCTGCAGGAGACATTGCGTGAACAGATCTATGAGTGCTTTAACAATACCAGTGGCCAGCCTGATAATCTTAATGAGCAACTGCTACAGCAGTATGCCAGCCAAGTTTTGGCTACAGCACGAGCTCTTCACTTTACAAGGCAAACGGAAAAGGCGATTGGTAGCATGTCGTTGGCTAAGTTGCAGCAACAACTGCAGTCAGAAATCTCACATTTGACAACGATGAAACAGCGTGTGGCAGGCGGCGGCAGTTTGCAGAGTCTTAAGCTAAGCGCCTTACTGTTGGATCTGGTGCATTATGCCAGCGTTGTGGAGCAATTGCAACGGCATAATGTGATGCATGCCACCGATTGGCACTGGCTGAGCCAACTGCGATATTATTTGAATGGCCGACAGGTGTTTGTGCGCATGGTTTATGCTGAATTTGAATATGCCTACGAGTTTCTCGGTCATGCCAATAAGCTTGTGCATACCCAGCTGACGCACAAGTGTTATCTCATCCTCACACAGGCCATGCACATGGGGCTGGGTGGTAATCCATTTGGGCCGGCGGGCACTGGTAAAACAGAGTGCGTCAAGGCACTTGGCGGCATGCTGGGACGTCTCGTGTTGGTTTTCAATTGCGATGAGGTGAGTGTTCCAACATAAAGTACAATTTGTCATTATGTCACTGGCTGTTTTGACAGAATGTCGACACTGAATCGATGCGTCTAATCCTAACCGGTTTGGCTCGCTGCGGTGCCTGGGGCTGTTTCGATGAGTTCAACAGGCTGCAGGAGGCAACTCTATCATCCATATCCATGCTCATACAGCCCATCCAAAGTGCACTCAAAGACAAATCGGAAACTGTGCAAATTGGTGAACGTAAGGTGAGTTCAAATATGATGAATGACCGAGGCAGAGCAGAGAAGCAGTAACTACAGCAGCATGGAATCGTTCATTTTAAATGATGTTGAATATAGGTCGCGAAATTGAGAAGTAGGAAAATAACTTTTCAGTATAAGATCTCTTATTGATAAATAAGTTATGGTTATGCTACTACTCTTATTTATACTTATAGTTCTACCATATCTCTTACTCTCTATTTGCTACTTACCACTGCTCCAGTTTTTCTCTCCAGAATTACTGATTGAATTACGTATTGACTTCTGTTTCTGTTCAATAGGTTCAACTTAACCAGCATTGTGGCATATTTGTGACCTTGAACCCAGCGGGTGGCGAATATGGTGGCAGACAAAAGCTACCAGGCAATATACAAGCCTTGTTCCGGCCAATTGTCATGCAACAACCGGAGCCGGGCGAAATTGCACGCGTCATGCTGTTCGTTGAGGGTTTTGCGGCTGCTGCAAATATTGCAACGCGCATTGTGGAACTATTCGATCTGTGCGGCAAAATGTTATCCGCCCAGCGTCACTACGATTGGGGACTGCGTGAACTGAAGACGGTGCTGCTCGTTTGTGGCGAGGGATTGCGCAAGCAATTAACAACCAGCCACGTTAATGAGCAACATGCTGATGCCGATGCTGTTGATGATGAGATGCGAATTGTTGTTCACTGTCTGCGCTCATCAACGATGTCCAAGCTGGCGCAACAGGACGTCGAGCGCTTTGAAATGTTGCTGCGCAATGTGTTTCCGGAAATTGACGCCTCCGAGGCACCATTGACGCCATTACATCAAGCACTTTCAGCCGCCTTCGGGCCACTCAACCTCAGCGCGAATGACAGGCAAATTGAGAAGGCATTACAATTGCATGAGCAGCTCCAAAAGCGTATGGGCGTTGTACTCGTTGGCCCACCCGGCTGTGGCAAGACAAGTATTCTCTCGCTGCTGCGACAGGCATTGACCGCAACAACTGGCATACAGCTTCGCGTGCATACCATCAGTCCCAAGTCGATGAGTCGCGTACAACTCCTAGGCAGACTCGACACGGATACACGTCAATGGCTAGACGGTGTACTCACCCATACAGCTGTTGTCGTCAATCAGGAGCCGGCCCATGTTCATTCCTGGATTGTTTGTGATGGCAGCATTGATCCCGAATGGATAGAAGCATTGAACTCGGTACTCGATGATAATAAGTGAGTACTAGTTCAATAAAGTTTATATTAACAAGTGAAAAACTCGTGAATCATCGCTTACCTGTAGCTATTGCACATTAACGATTGAGTTTCTTGGTTATCGTGATTTCATTGATTACCCATCACTAGTGAAGTCATTAAACCGCATACTTAGAACCAAAACTTCACACATTCTCGCATTAATTCAAACTAAAAAGTATTTTTTTTTTTTGTTGTTCACTTTTTCTTTTAGCAACAGCTTTTTGCTAATATATATATTTTTTTGCTCGTACTTGCGCATAAATTCGTAATAATTATTTTGCGGCTTGCCATATATATATATAGAATCTATATGTATATCATATAGGTATATATGTATATATGGTTATCTGTATAATATATCATATTGCGGTATACAATTCTTTAAACGTACATATCATTATATATATTAGATCGTATATCGTATCTTAATGTTGCAAGTATTGTATTGTACGGATGGGCAAATGCATTCCCCTATCACTTAGCTACTGAAACAAACAAAGGACTTAAAACATAGAAATGCTTTTTGTAAAAACTAAACAGATGACATTAAAAATGAAGGGAAGCCCGCTATAAACAATAACGTAACGTAACGTAACGCAGTAAATGTAATACACAACGTAACGGCATTTTAGAAATGTCGCCAAAGAGTATCTCTTCCTCTTTTAACATTGAATATGTGTGCGAGTGTGTGTGTGTGTGTTTTTGGGAGAGTGTTGCTGGCAGTTGTGTGGAACTAGTTCTTGGTTCCATTAAACTTGACCTTATACAGAAATTAAGGCATTGATTCTAGAACCTGTTGAACCTGTTTTAAGTGTAAAAAGTAAAAAAAAAATCAAATTTTACGTTAACGACATATTTTTGAACTATCAAAATTATAGAACTAGTTCAATAGCACCACCAACTTTTGAGTATACTCTCCCATTCTCTATCTCACTCTCTCCTCTCTGTTCTCTCTTATACAAAAAAAACTAAACATGAACTTGAACGTTTGTGAAATGCGTATGTGGCTAGTTTTTGTTGTTTTGTTGAGCTTATAAACTAAAGGCGAGTGCATTAATCTCTCTCTTGTATTTCCACTGTCTCTCACTGTGGCGCATGTTGCTGCTGTTGTGCCTGCAACTGTTGCTGCGGTGGTGGTGCGGGTGGAGGCGGTTGTTGTGGTGGTGGTGGCGGTGGCGGCAGTGTCACTGCTGCTGGTGGTGGTGGTGGCAACGGCGCAGCGCGCATATGTTGCATGTGCGCCTGTGGCGCCATATGCTGAAACATATTGCAATGCTGCTGTTGCTGTTGCAGATGATGTTGTTGCTGCTGCTGCTGTTGCTGGTGTGCATTGAAATGATGTTGCTGTTGCTGCTGCGCGGGATTGACATCGGCTGGCGTTTGCAATATAATCTCTGGCTCCAGGTTCAATGCCATTTCGGAGTCCTCCGTTTGGACGCCACGCAGCGAAGCCAGCGCTGCTGCCTGTGCGGCTGCCACAGCGGAAGCGGAACTTGATGCTGCCGCTGCTGCTGCTGCCGCACTCAAACTGCTCACATCCTGGCCGTATTCCTGCTTGATGCCGTTGGGTGGCGCCGCGTACAGTGAGGCGCCCAGATTTTGATGCAAGATGGGATGGCAGAGTTGTGGCATCAACGTGACGCCGGCAATGGGCAGAGCGGGATGTCCAAAACTGGGCGGTGGATACAATTGTTGCAACTTATTAAGCTGCTGCAGATGCGTGGGTGGTGCATGCCCCGCTGCTGCTGCTGCCGTAAGTTGCGTCAATGTGGCACTATTTAAACCGGGTGACGCATGCGACATGTTGCGTCGACGATTGTGTTGCTGCTGTTGCTGTTGTTGGTGCTGCTGCTGCTGCTGTTGTTGTTGTTGCTGATGTTGCTGGTGTGCTGCTGCTGCTGCAGCGGCAGCAAGTTGATGCTGTTGCTGCTGTTGTTGCAGGTGTGAGTTTATTGGTTGTTGCTGCTGCTGCTGTTGTTGTTGCTGCTGCTGCTGTTGTTGTTGCTGTGTCTGTGGCGTTGATATAATCACCTCAGGCTCAACAGGCACTGGCGGTATAATGGAGGCGAATTCATGTGGCAACTGTAGGGGATCCGTTCCAAGCAATCCCTTCTTGCGCTCCTTCCGTATCTTATCACGTAACTTTTCCAGCTGCCTAAACGCCTCATTGGCACGTCGCGCCTTCTTTCTATCCCGATCACGTTCCTGTTCCAATCGTCGATATTCCGGATTCATGCGTTTAATACGCTTCCGTTCGCGATCTCGTTCGCGTTGTATCATTTTCTGTCGCAACTCCTCCTCGGGCGTCAACTGAAAGAGCGCAAAAAGTGGAGGTAGGGAAAACTTATTAAAGCACAATGTGACTGACAATAACAATTGGGTTTAGTTGTCTTCAAAGTCAAAACAGTCGCTTTTGTGTTGTGAAGTAAAGTAAAATTCCCTTCTAATCAACCAAAATCCCCAGGTTCTTTTTAAACTATCTATCTCTCCGTGTGAGTGTGTGTATGTCTTGTCTAAGTGTGTGTGTGTGTGTGTTTAGAAATATTTATAGATATTGGAAAAATGCTACGTTAGCACGTCGTGCCTTCTTGCGAAATCTATCGCGCTCGCGCTCCATACGCCGATATTCGGGATTCAATCGTTTGATGCGCTTTCTTTCTCGATCTCGCTCGCGCATGATGAACTTGTGGCGTGCCTCTTCCTCGGGTGTCATCAGCTGCAAGTAGAGATGAGAAGCGTTTGTTTTTTGTTTGTTTGTTTGTTGAGCAGTTCAAAGAAAACTAAATTTTAGCTCAAAAGGAGCTCTCGCGCTCTCTCTCTCTATCGAATGGAAAGGAAGTTCGGAAGAACAGAAAAAAATGTGGGGGGAAGTTGGGAGTTATCTCGGCAAATAGTTAATGTATATATCTAATAGTATTTCAACATTAACATTGTTTAATAACCATTAGACATATACATATCATAAGAAGGATCTAAGCTTGTTTCTGCGTCTTTTGTTGTTCAAATCTAAATGTGTTTTTGTGTTTTTCTAAACTTTGAATATCTTGAAACAATTTACAGACTCTTAACGCTGCCATCTGGATGGCGCATACAGTTTGGCAACAATGTTAACTTTATATTTGAAACGGATGATGTGCGTCACGCGTCTCCAGCAACAATATCACGCATGGGCATTGTCAATATGAGGTATGAGTAAAAAGAGAACTTTATTATCAAGCATTTGTTATAATACAAAATCTATTATTGCTTTTGAACAGCTACGATTATTATCCCATGAAAGAAATGTTAAAACATGAACTGGAAAAAGAACCGTTTGGTGATCTATTGCAAAGCTATATTGATGGAAACTTTAAGACAGCTTTTGAGTGGTTGGAAAATGAACATTTGTTGAGGTAAGATATGAAGAATTCCTGATACGATTAGAAACCCTTTAATATACTCATTCTTTCGTTCAGTCAACTGCCTGGAATAAGTCGTGTTAGTTTATTGCGATCTTTGTTGCTGCAACTGCACAATACGCAAACGTTGGAGGAGTATGGAGCTGCCACATTGCGCGCATTACTCGGCTATATGCCCAGTGAAAGACAACGTGAATTTGCTCAATTAGTATTGCAACAAGCAAATCTGTATGTGGCACAACCGAATCATGCCGAGCTGAGCTATTTTGAGCCACAAACAAATGCCTTGGAACAGTATGCAGTTGGTGTTATTGAGACACCTGAACGGGATAGTCAACTAATTGTCACTGCATATGTCAAGTCATATTTAAACATCATCAATTCACTGTTGGAATTGCCGGCTAATCGAGCAAGTTCGTTTATGCTCGTTGGACCGAGTGGAGCAGGCAAGACTTTGCTTCTGGAACAGGCACTATTGGAACACTCTGGCTATCAGTTGGCTATCATCAATTGTTCGACACAGTTAACAGCTGGTTATGTGCTGCACACACTCAGGACGCACTGCGTCACTGTTAGCGGCATGAGAGGCCGCGAATATAAGCCCAAACAGTCGCGTCTTGTACTTTATATGAAGAATTTGGATCTGTGTCAGCTGGATGATTGGGGTGCATGTGAGATTGTGGAGCTGCTGCTACAACTAGTGCAACGTGGTGGCTTCTATGCCGACAATCTGGAATGGATTAGTGTCAGTGGACTACAAATCTGTGCGTCCATTAGCGGAAATTTGCTGAAAATTGCACCGCGCTTTTTGGCCATCAATCAATTTGTGCGCGTTGCAAGACCCACAGCCACCGATATGCTTGCAATCGTTCAGTGCCGCTTCGAGCCATTGCTTCACTCGCATTTCAAAACAACGGATAGCGTTGGGGGTGGCAACAACCCCATCAATATACAACATGTTAGCGAGTGTCTAATGGAGTGCTTTGAAAAGGTAGCAAACGATTTTGAATATCGATTATTTGTTGTTAGTTTTTAGGGGAACTTTGAAAGGGACTGATATAGTCCGACTGACTTAAGAAAGTTCCTAACGAAGCAAAAGCATTTCAATTTCTCTTTTTCCCCCTTCCTTTTAGCTACAAGCAGCTTTTACAGCTTCAACTGGTCAGCATCAAAAGCATCAGCTGCAGTTGCATTATCAGTTTAGTCCAAAGTGCATTATGAAGCTATTGGCGGCACTCGTTTACTATCCCTCCAGTGACTTCAATGAGGTAAGTGAGGACACTAATCAAATTTGCCGTTTGTAATGCAGGTTTTTTTTTTCTGGCAGGCTTTGTATTGCGAACTGTTGGGCATGTTTAGGGATCGTTTGGCCAGCGAAGAGCATGTGCAGCAATTTGAAGCAATACTAAAACAAACAATGCGTAAATATTTTGGCAAGGAGGTAAGTTAATTGAAACTAAACTCAATATGATTCTTAATGGTTGTAATATTTGTTCAACAGAAAGTCTACTTTGTGCCCAAATCACCCAAGTCTAAAGGGCAACTGCATGGATTGGCTCACGACGAATGGCTGGAGGAGGTTCAAAGGCAAATAACAATATGCAGTGAGTAGTAATGGAATGTTTGTAGAAATGTTAGCAAGGATAAGCTATGTTCCTGAGCAAAATGTCAGTTAAATAAGTAATCTTAATACCATCCGTACAGACAAAGTTAAAGCTTTGCTGCCAAAACTATATTATTGTTTCAAGATACCAACAGTTGTAGGTAGTAGTATTATTAAGAGGGATAGAAAAAGAGAACAGAAGATAAGAATTATAGATTTGGGATAACTACACTGGGCCTTGGCGTCTGTTTGCGAAATCGATCACGTTCACGTTCCATCTGACGATATTCGGGATTCATGCGTTTGATGCGCTTTCTCTCCCGATCCCGTTCCCGCATGATAAACTTTTGGCGTGCCTCCTCTTCGGGGGTCATCCACTGCAAGTACATAAGAGAACGGGTAGAAAAAATAACAGAAAGTTTTTGATTGTGTCGAAAGTAGAATGAAATATGTAAGGAAGTTTATCTTATAACTGATCCATCTAATAATGTTTTTTACTTTGCCATGCCACAGATGCCGAAAGCTATAATATAACATCGCCCATTACTGAGGAATTGTTGCAACATACGGCAAAAGTTGCACGCATTCTCTCCCGAAACGATGCACATTTGCTTATCCTGGCCGAAGCTGGCGATCGCCATGTGGATGCCATTTATGCAGCTGCCACACTGCAGCAAGCCAAAGTGCTAAGTTTGCAAGGAGGCGCTAATTATACTCTCACCGATTTCTACAACGATCTTAAGTTGGCTATGCAGGCAGCAGCAATGGAACAACAGATGACATATCTCCTCATCGAACACTGTTGGCTTAGCTATGTGCCGGATATACTTAAGCCAATTGAGGCATTGCTCGAAGGCAGCGAGATATTGGAACTATTTGGCGATGATCTGGAAAATGTGGCAAGTGCACTAAAACAGGCAGCACAATTGGAGAGCTATCAGGAATCATTGGCGGGCTATTTCATGAAGCGTGAGTGAAAGCAAAAAAAGATCTTCAAAAAGTATATAATTAATTCCGATTACTTTACAGGCGCTCGAGAGCATTTACATTTGATATTGGTGCTTGATCCGCGCTCACCACAACTTCCAGAGTTTTTCAACAGTTGTCCTGCATTGCATCGTCAAATGGACATGCTTTATATACGCCCCGAGTGCAGGGAAACTTTGGCAATGCTGCCCAAACAATATATTGAGCTACTCAATGAGGCAACGATTGGAGCAGGACGTGGCAAGGTGCCCGTTTGCAGTCATTTTGCAGATGTAGCTGAGGAATTGCCGCCAGAGCAACCTGCCCATCGTTACTATCAATTGATAAGTAGTTATTTCCATCTGTATAGCAATGCGGCGGCAGAGATTGATCAGCGTTTGGGCAAGCTGCAGTTGGGCGTGGATAAATTGGCAGCCGCACATGCGCTTGTGGACACACTGAAATCGAATGCTTCGGCACAGGAGCAGGCGCTGGGTGAGAAGAGGCAACTGGCAAATGATGCACTTCAAATGATCTCGGCAACAATGAACAATGCAAATGAGCAAAAGTCGAGCATGTTGGAACTGAAGCAGCAAACCCAACAAAGCAGCGAACAATTGAAGCTGCGGCAACGTGAAATTCAACAGGAACTGGCTGAAGTGGAACCCATACTAGCAGAAGCTAGCAATGCAGTGGGTCAAATTAAATCCGAAGCATTGTCCGAAATACGTTCATTGCGTGCTCCTCCGGAGGCTGTGAGGGATATACTCGAGGGAGTATTGCGTCTGATGGGCATCAGAGATACCTCTTGGAATAGTATGAAAACGTTTTTGGCTAAACGTGGCGTCAAAGAGGACATACGCTCCTTGGATCCAGCACACATTAGTCCAGAGAATTGCCAAGCTGTGGAACGATTGCTTCAAGCCAAAGGTGATTCATATGAATCAAAGAATGCCAAGCGTGCGTCAGCTGCAGCTGCTCCACTTGCCGCCTGGGTGCAAGCCAGTGTTCGTTATGCACGTGTCATACAAAGCATCAAGCCTCTCGAGCGGGAACAAAATGAACTGCAGCATAATCTCAATGCAGCCGAAGATGAGATGCAACAATTGGCCAGCGGTCTGGATGATGTGGATAAACGTGTTCAGCAATTGTCGTCCAAATTGCAAACCTACACACAAGAGGCAGCTGTGCTGGAATTGAAGCTTCAAGAAGCAGGCAATACGCTTCAAGCAGCCGAACTTCTTGTGGGTAAACTGAGTGCGGAATATGCCACATGGAGTGAACAGTTGGCGGAGCTCAAACGTGCACATAAAACTCTGGATGGGAAAACTCTATTGCTGGCCATGGCTATCAATTACTATGCGGCTTGGGGTGTGGAACAGCGCGGGTGAGTAAATAAAGATTATCACTCCATCAATCGTTCACTATTTGCTCTTTTTAGTACCTCCATTAAACGCCTCAGCACAGAGTTTCAATTGCCGGGAAAAGCTTTTGATCTTCGTCAAACTCTTGTCACGGAACAGCAACAAATTATTTGGGAGAGTCAAGGATTGGCAAGAGATGCACAGATAATTGAGAGTGCTGCACTGCTGAGAGAAATGTTGTCGTTGCCATTTGGCAGTTGTCCAGTCGCCTTACTGCTCGATCCCACACAGACGGCAGGCCAATGGTTAACATTGCATTTGAGAGCCACAGGAAAAGCAAGCGAACTAACATCTCAAAGCAATGAAAGACTTTCGTATCAGTTGGAACTGGCTGTACGCTTTGGCAAGACTTTAATTGTGCAGGATTGTGAGCAATTGCGTCCGCCACTTCTCGAGCTGCTGCAGGGACATATTTATGTGCGATTTAATAAACGTCAGTTGGCTGTCGGCAGTAAACTGGTCGATCTTCATGAAGATTTCCAATTGGTACTCATTAGCAAATCGCATCGTTTGCAACTGTTGGCTGTGGAACAGCGAGGAAGATTGAATCTCTTGCGTTTTACAGTGACTGCAACGGGATTGGCAGATCAACTAATGTCCAAAGCGATAGTATTGAAGAATCCCAAGTTGGAGGAGCAAAGAATTGATCTACTGCAAAGGGAAGGTGATTTGCTTAAGCAACGCATGGCATTGCAGGATAAACTGTTGGAGCAGCTATCCAAAGCCGAGGGTGATATCTTACGCAATGAACCACTTCTCGCCAGCCTCAACGAGGTGAAGCAGAGCAGCGCCCAAATTGACGCAGCTTTGGAGCAGAGTGGACAAGTGAAACAAACGCTGCTCTCCGAATTCGCTGGTCTGCGGGAATTTTGCGTTCGAGCGGCAGACTTTTATGCAGGATTAACACAGGGCTACGAATTGTCCGCCTTGGTTTATATTGAGTTGTTTTTGGGTGCACTTCTTGGCCAGGAGGCACAACAACAATTGTTGTATGAACGTTTAGTACGAAGTGTTTTTCTGCATCTCGCTCGAGCTATCCAAAGGGAAAGTCAATTGACTCTCGCTCTTTGGGTCTGTCGACAGGCTTATGGATTGGCAATTGGTGTCAAGGAATGGGAGCTGTTTATAAGCAATTTTATGGGAACTTCGGATGGTAGCATTCAAATAAGCGGTGGATTTCCCGATTGCATGAGTCGTGAGGCACAATTAAAGCTAGCTCAGTTGTTGCAACAGTTCCCAGACCTAAAAGCACAGCTTCAACTGGATAAGGATTATATATGGCGTGGTTTCATTGAACAGCAAACGGACGATGTGCTGCGTGAGTAGAAAGTAAAATAATTATTAGAAACTCATTATTGAATTCTTCACTTTTCTTTCAGCTAACATCAAGTCACTTTTTCAACGTGTGCTCTTGGCTCAAATCTTTCGACCCGATTTACTTTTAAGCCAACTTCGCTGGGCAAGCAGTCAGCTGTTGGGTTTATCGCCAGAGGCAGCTACACAGCCAACGGTGCAGCAGCTTCTGGAACAAAGTAGCTGCGAAAGACCCATACTGATGATAAGCCAACCAGAACTGGATCCGGGTGCAGAACTGAAAGGAGTTGCGCTCAAAAAGTGGGGCGTAGAGAAGTACGTCGAATTGGCCATTGGCAAAGGCAGTGAACAGAGAGCTTTATTGGCCATGCGACAAGCGGCGACTCAAGGACAATGGTTGTGCATAAAGAATGTGCATTTGGTGCCAGAATGGTTGGAGCAAATGGAGCGACAATTGGGCGAGTTGAAAAAGTCACCCGATTTTCGTTTGTGGCTGCTTTGTGAGTCCACCAAAGGATTTAGTGAGGCGGCAATATACAAATGCTTGAAAGTGAGATACGAACAACCCCGAGGTCTCAAGCAACAGATGCAGAGAATGCTTCAGAACTATGCAGGACTAGCACCAGAAACATCGACAAAGCAATCAGCCAAGTGCTTAAAGATGCGTTTGGTTCTGTTTCTACTTCAGGCTGTGTTGCAGCAACGCCGTCAATATATACCACAAGGCTGGTCAAAGTACTATGAATTCGGTGAGGCAGATTTGAAAGCAGCGCTGGGCGTGCTTAGCTGGTTGGACGCACAACTCGCGAGCGGACGCTGTGATTGGACAATAATGCAACGTCTCTGTGAAGCAGTTGCCTATGGCGGCAGATTAAATAATCCACGAGACTTGGATATCCTGCGCAGTTATCTGGCACAATTCTGTTGTGCCGATGTCTTGAGCAATCGTTGGCAACCATTGGGTTTGACTAGCTTTCTGCCCACCAGTTCACAGCTACAGGATTATTATGCAGCCGTGGAGAAGCTACCCGATCAGGATGATCCGCGTCTCTATGGTTTGGCCAGCCAGGCACAGCAGCAGCGTGAAATGGAACAGGCTCGTTTGATTATCAAAGAGTTGCGTGCGGTTCAGTTTGGTGGAGGCACTGCAGCAGTGGATGATGTAGTTGCAACCAATTCCCGACAACGTCTCGAACAACAAATCAAACCTTTGCTCAGTTTGTGGCGCAAACTGGCAACATCTTGCACCATTACGCAGACGGTTAAGGAGATTGATGTTGCAACAAATACTCCAACGCCTTGGACGCTCTTTGTTCTTGCCGAACTGCAGTTGGGCTCTCAGCTTTATAAGGCTGTTCATCAGTTGCTTTCCCAACTACACAATTGGCTCAAGGAGACAACGAATGCTTCGAATGCTCCAGCCGATGTCGATGCTCAAACAATGCAAGCGCTTACAGAGCAGCAGGTGAGCAACGCAGAGAAGTTGACGGTATAGGAGTATAAGAAATAAAAGAAGTTTAGTTGATAGAACAGCAAATCGATTTCTTAAACCTTGAATGAAAAGTCAGAGATATTAGTATCTATCGTAGAATTCCAGCTTATATTTAAGGCAACACTCAAGCAACTTCATAAGATCCATTATTACACTTTCTATTATCCATCCATTATGTCAATTAGTTTCACAATATCTAACAGTTTTATGGTTTTCCCCCTTTTCAAAACTGAACCCCAACAATTCACTGTTATTTCCCTTCCCCCACAGGTACCGCACAGCTGGTTGAAATTGTGGCCAGGACCAAGCAGCAACAGCGCTGTGGATTATATGCGTGGTTTAATGGTACGCGCTGAGGCAGCAGAGGAGCGTTTCAAGAAGGAACAGCAGCTGGAATTTGGCCACGATGTGAATCTAATGCATGTTTATAACTGTGAGAATCTGTTTGCCTGCTTGAAATTGCAGCAGGCGCGTAGTTTTGGCGTCTCCACACAACGCTTGCAGTTGAAATGTTTGAGGAACCGAGGCGAAGATGAGAATCCGAAATCAATTGTTTTAAAGCTGGCGCCGCTTAAGGTTAGTGTTGTTATTTCACAATATGAATTTTAGTGCTATTTTATGTATACTTTTTGTAACGCATTAAAATGCGGCATTATTTTGCGTCCGTCTTTGCTGTCTGCCATGTCCGACTGCCTGCCTGTCTGTCTGGCTGTCAATCAGCGCTGCTGTCTCTTTTCTTTGGCTTGGCTGCGACTCTTTTGTCTTTTTCTGCCGTTTTTCTTCTTCTACTTTTTTTTTGTTGTATTCTGCTTCTTATTTTTTTTTTTTTTGTGCTTACCTTGCCCATCTTGGCCATAAAATGAGTCTCCAGCTTGACGATATTTGCGTTTCGCACTCGCTTTGAATTAGTTTAGTGTGTGCTTTTATTTACAACATTTAGTTATGCATTTAGCTGATGATTTTGATATTTGCCACTGCAGTTTTTCTTGCTTTTTTCACGCCGCTTCTTTTTGTTTATTTGATTGACATTCCGGCGCTCTGTTAACTCCAGCCACAGGGCTGCACAAACACTCATCTTGCTGTCTTATCTATCGCGAGTATTTTACGAGTACATAATAATTACATTGTTTTAGTAGAATAGTAAAAGCGTCTTTGTGCTTGCATTATTTAGTTAATTGATTATTTATTTCGTATTATTTGTCATGGACGTTAATCAAAGTTGCTCCACACTTTGCGTAACTTAACAGTATTGCTCACGCTAAGTTCACAGTTCGTTAAGTTAGTGCACTTTCGTTAAATGAGTAGCTGCACAGACTAACAACGTCTAGGTTGTTGTCTAAATGAATTGGCACCCTGTATATAAACCTCAAACGGTTTTGAATATTTTTTTTTTTTTTTAACCCATTCAGCTTGATGGCGACACACAAATACCAAATGCAAGTGAATCGAGTGCATTCCACATCACATATAAAATCAAAGATGACAATGAATCGATTGCTAGTCACGATAAATTCAAGAAAATCGATCAATTTGCCAGCAATCGTCATCAATCCGATGAACGAATTACACTACCGCTGTACAGCAGGGCCAGCCGTGATAAGCTCATCTGTCATCTGGACCTGAACTTGGGTAGCGTCAATGCGGAACAGGTTCTTCTAGCCGGAACTGCTTTGATTGTTAATGATTATTAAAACATGTTTTATTGTTCATCCCAAAACATTGAATCAATGATGTAAACGAACATGCAAATCCCAGTATAAATATACATATATACAAACACGGTTACAAAATCCATTAATTATACTTAATATTTTTTATGCACTACAAATTTACGGTTTGACAAAAAATCAAAAATTTCTGATTTCAAAGAAATTTACATAAAAAGCATATCAATGTTGATCGAAAGGGATTTTTTTGTTGTTTTCTGAATGAGTTAAGATCGTTTCCATTGGCTAAGCTAAGACGCCAACCTTCAATTCTGATCCGCAGTTAAGACACAAACCTATTACCTGTTAAAAGCGTAGAACGGAGAATGTTTTTGTTCCTTTTGGGCTGTGACGTAATCAAAACAACACATTTAACTAATTGCAACATGAACAAAACTATTCGAAAGAGTGTCATAAATGTTTTTTTTGCTCTTGGGGTTGGTGGGGTTCACAGTTTTACAAGCATTTGCTTGCCAAAATAGTTGTTAAAGATGTTTTCTTCTCCCCTGGCTCGAAAGTTGTTTAAGTTTAATTAAGTGGCATTATGTTCAATTAGGCAAAAAGTTTCCAATATGCAAATTAACGCAATTTGTGAGCCAACTAAGAGCCCGTAAATAAGGGTAAAAGGGGGATGGTGGGGGTTGGGTAGGGGCTGCCTAGGTTTATTTCTGTGGCAGACAAATTGCTTTTTGGCTGTGCGTACAAATTAGAAAAACACAAATCAAAGACACACAAATTGCAAAAGGCAGCCCGATGACAAATAACAATATGGGGCGTGGCCATTTTGTACTAAATAATTCTCCAAAGATTTTAGTTTTTGGCATTTACGATTTTAGCCATAAATAAATAAAATATATTCATGTTGAATAATGCCAGACAAAGGGCAAATGTTGAATTAATGCTTTTGTTTTTATAAGTGGGTGGGGGGGAAACGGTATTTTCAACATATAATTTATTTTCGATAATTTATTGAGTATTTTGTAAATGACTTTTGAATTGTTTGGGTTATCAGTTGGGGTTTTGGGCTGTAAATTATTTATTTTAAGTGTTTTAACACTGTAGTAGGACCGTTATATATAAGTTATCGATAACTAGATGTAAAGTGCAACAATGTAACATTTATATGTAATCTAACATAAGTCTGTTAAAGAGCGGCAGTTCGCATTCTGCAAGCAGCAAGAGCGGTCGATCGTGGACATAACCTTAAGATAAACAGCTCGAAAAGACGTCTACAAAACTTCTAACTTTCGATAGTTAAGAACAATTTCCTTATAAGAAGCCCATTCCAAACCAAGTTAAACTTTATCCCATTATTATTAATTTCGTTGGACACAAAATTCTCTCAGCCCCATATCAAATATAATAATAATAATTAAACCAACGTTCCATCGACACGCACTCCATTTAATATTAAATCCTTATTTACTTATTCACAGTGCCCCTCCTCTCTGCGCCCTTTACCCCACATTGTTGCCCTGACCCCCTCGCCCAACCAAACTTTGATTAAATTTTCAGATGTCTAATTGTAATTTGATAATCGTGGTGGTCCTAATCTCTCTCCCTTTTTGTGTGTGTTGACATTTGATAAATGCAGAGGATTCTCGCATAGAAATTGATATGCTTGTAATCCTTGCAACAAACAGTGGCAGCAGCAGCAGCAGCTTGCCTCTAATTGCAGCTACAACATCAAAACCCCAAAACTTCAATGTCAAGGATTACAAATTAATTAAAGTATCAAAGCATATGTGACATTTGCATAGGCATTTGGTTATTCCCTCATCATTTGGCGTTTCGGTCACGTTTAGAGTCTCGGCCACTTGCCCCTCCCCCCCTAGTCTGACAACAATTGTGATTAATCAGCGCGGATCTCTCAGCCGTTGTCGCTCTGTATTCCACTTGAATAAACCCATTATTGTGACCAAGAAAAGGTCATGAAATAATGCACATTTCAATTGTTTTGGCCCTTTTGTAATGTGCGGGTTGCTTCATTAATTGGCCAATTGAGCGTTAACATAAGGCTTTCAATATGAACCTCAAAGCAAACTTCTTCTTCTTGCTTAATACTTGCTGGAGCATTAAATATGCTTGAGTTCCTTTAGTATGTTATGCCTTATAAACTAAGGAAAAACTAAGGATTGATGCTAAAGTCTTACAAAATGCGGATAAAACTATTAAAACCCATGTAAACACTTTTAAAGATGGCTCAAAACTCTTTCAATGTCAAAACTGAGAAGATTTCATTAAAATATTTTCTGTTTTCTTCGGAAACTTCTAAAATAAAATAATTCATTAGCAAGAGAAATAAGATTTTTTTTTCAAAATTCAAGTAAATAATGCATTCAACAAGAAGTTCTCTGTGCAAACTTTCATCAGAGAAAACTTAATTAAGTTAACTAAGATATCATAATAGAAATTTTGACAAAAAACTTTTCTCTTCTTCCTTATAGAAAACTTTCTACTCGGACGTAAAAATTTGTCTCCTCAACTAAAACAAATGAACAACATTGTAAATCTTTTTCTAAACGCATTTTAAGTCTCTATTATTTATTCAAATAGCTTAAAATGTGTTAAAACGTTGACTTTATGATGTGTGTGTGTGTGTTGTGTGTGTGTTTTTTGGCTTAATGAAAACAAAATGCAAATTTATGCACATATCAAATCAAAATAAATACTTAGCAGGCAACTTTGCCATGGGGGCACAGCAACAAAATGAATGACACACACACCACACACACACATTTATACACAACAATTAGCCAGCAGTTATCTGTTCATTACACCAAACAGATCCGGACAGATGCACTCCCCCCTATCCACCTCTTTCCTGTTCTATGTTTGTAAGCAAACATAAATTTGTAAGGCGGGGAAAGGTTGAAGAAGAAGTTGTTGTTGTTGCTGCAGGCGCATTAAAACAAACTAGCACAAAACTCATTTGGTAAACAGGCAGGATATGCAGGATGTCTGTAAGTGTATGTATGTGTGTATTTTCTCTCTGTGCACTTTCAACACGCTTCAAGTGTTGCCAGTTGTGAATCTTCGAAAAGTTTTTCATGCGGCTGCACCAAAAGTTTACGCTTGTTGCAACTCTTGCTGTGTTGTCAGGGATTTCGTTTTTGTGTGTAGATTTTGCATTTGCCCAGCGGCAACTGTTCGCTTCCCCCCTCCCCCCCTGCTCACCCAGTCGCCATGTCATGTCCTTGACAACGAGCGAAAGCGAGATGGCAAAGAGACTTGGCCAACAAACTTTATGCTACAACGCATCGAAAGCCACTTGCTGCAAGTTGTTGTTGCCCCCTGGTTTTGCCAACATTCCCCCCCAGTTCTATTCTAAAATAAGTCAAGAGCTGAAGCGTGGCAAACTTTACTAATGATTTCATTAACCAACCGCATGGGAATATTAGCACCTGTGTTTTTTGGCCTTTTGTTGTTGTTGTAGTTTTAGTTGTTGCATGCAACATCTTGAGGGCATATCACATGATGAGCTTTCGCTAAGTATTTGGTCTAAAACTTCCCAATTTATGATTAGCTTAAACTTTATGTTTCTTACATTGATGAAATGTGAATTGCTTCGAGCTGAACAGATGTCAAAAAAAGAGGAATTTATTTATTTATGAAGAGTTGACATAATAAAATTAAAACTAAAATATAATATTACATTCCATGAAGGCAACGACGATCTGATTCTGATCTGACGAAGGCGTTGTAAAACCGCAAAGGTTGGAAAAAAAGAACTTGTTATTTATGTTAAATTTCACGTTGTAAAGTCCTTTTATAATTTTAGCGTTTAAAAACTAGTTCGAGTGGGAATGGGAAACGGATTTGGAACCAAACCGCGCATCACTGACAAGGGAGGACAGCACTTACTACGTTTATGCTTGCAAAGAAGCATGATTTCAGATCGTGATATTTTTAAAAATATACAAGCATAACACAAATTCATGATTTTTTCTACACACGTATTTTGACTATGATTTTTTGGAAAAATCATTATTTTTTTGTAGACATCAAAATCATGATAATTATAAAATAGCATAAACAGGCGTATTTTAAAAAGCGTGATTTAAAAAAATCATGATACTGCAAGCATAAACGTAGTAACGGGACTTGGTGACACGCGCGCATAATGAGAGAGAGAGAGAGAGAGGATCGCTCATCGAAACAAGACTAGGAGAGTCTGCACACATGGCAAAGGTATCGAGCGCGGATGTTAGAGCAGGACAAAGCAGCGGGAAAAAAGCGCCGTTAGCAGATGAATGCAGCAGCGACCATAGCAGCGATCACGTCTAAGGAAGGGTACAAAGGCGCGCCAAATTAGCGGGAGTCGGAGTCGGAGAGTTGAGAAGTGCTTGAGGACGCGGATAACGCCACGTCGTCGGGTGCAAAAAACCATGCTTCGAAAAAAGAGTTAAGAAAAGTACATTGGACACAGAACGGAACGAAAAACACCAGGAAAAGACAAGACAATCAAGGCGGAAGATATGGAGCGCAGGTAAGCTGAATGGGCGGGGCTGTAGTTTGGTATTATTGAGGTGTGGTAAAGAGGAAAATATTCTAGAATAACAAGCGTATGAATATCGTATCCCCATTTTCTTTGGAAATTTATTTTGGTAGAGCTTTTTGCGCGCTATCCGGCATCGCCCGGGTCACTTACAGTGGTTTTGGGTGAATATCGCAGTCTCGGCATTTTATAAGTGTATTGTAAAAGACCTTGGACTGAACCGTGTTTCTACCCCTACCCCTAGAAAGCTTCTTTGCACCTCTTCAAATATGTTTTCAAATGACAAAAAAATCCATTTTCCAAATTGAAAAATTATTAACTTATTTAAATACAGCTGCAAAAACATTTTGATTCACATCCGTTGACTAAGCGTAAATTGCATGACTGATTTATAACTGTGCACCTGTTGCCGTGGCAAGAACATTGCACACGTGCAACATGTGCGGTTGGTGCCACAAAATAGAATTTTTTGACCTTATTTTTTTTTTCATACTCGACAAATATTTTTGCATGCGCTGCACATAAATTCCAATTCATTTAGTTGTTAATTCAATTTTTGGGAACGGCAAGCAGTACACTGCGCGAAAAATTCGCTACTACAAATATGCAAATTAACCCAGAAACATTTTCGTGCATAAAATGCCAACAAAATGGAAGCAGAAAAAATAATATTTCTAACTAAAATTATGCGGCTTTTGTTCGGCGCGAAAAACTCAGACAAATGAGGGTGAGTTAAGGTAGACAAGGGGGGGAGTGTTAGATAAAGGGGAGATGGGGATGTTTTTTTAACGCTGATTGCAGGCAGTTTTCAAGTATCTTCTTTCTCTTTCGTTTTCGAAGAACGTGACTCAGTTTTACACGCATAAAAAACAAAAACTGCAACAAAAAAAAACTAAAAATTTGCGAGTTATGCATAATAAAATAGTGTGAGGGATGGGTAGAGGGGGGGCAAAGAAGGCAATGTGGGGTTAAGCATTGAAGGCAACAACAACAAAGAACACACACACACACACACACACACATACGAACGCCTCGCTTGCCAAAACAAATGCAATTTATTTGCAACGCAAGAAACTTACTTTACCTCGTCGCACCCCCCCCCCCTCCTCGCGCAACCCCTCGCACACCTGTCATAACTTTATCACGTGCTAGGCAGCAACCGTCGCCAGGTGGCGCTAGGCGCTAGCAAAACCAAATGATGAAAAAAAAGTGAAAAGCCGGCAAATGTCGCGTTGCCGGAAACGGAAATGCTGTCAACAGGCTTTGCAGTTGTGAAGCAGCTGCAAAGAGAAAAAAAAAAAAAATTTCAGCAAAAAGCTGCACGAAAATTGCCGCGTGAAAATGCGATGCGCTTTATCTGAATTCCTTTTGCGCTCTTTCGAGAATTTTTCTTTCCTTTTCGTCTTCTTTTTTCCATGCATTTTGTAACGTTGACGTTGGCCGAAGTGAGATAAGTTCTGGCTTAGGCTTAGTGACGGGGAGGACGGAGGAATGGAACTTGCTATAAAGGTATGTGTGTGTGTTTGTGTAGTTGTAAGTGGAGTTTTAGCTAATGCCTATTTTCGCTAAGTGCATCGATAGTGTGTGTAAGCCGAAAGCGAAGAGTATGAAAAAGCAATGGAAGTTGGGTTTTTTATATGAAGTTGGTTTTTACTTAGATTTTTAAGAATGTTTGATTTTTTTATGAAGAGAGCTGACATTTTCCTAGTGTTTCAAGAAAGAAATACTTTTAAGTGAGTTTTTATATCATTAATTGTTGTTAGAATGTTTTCACTTGTTGTTTTAATAAATATTTCTGAGCCCTTTGCACAAAGCAAGCTTCAACAAAAACTATTTCCATCTTTAATAAACGCCCCTTAACATGTTTTAGTCAAACACACATATATACTTATATATGTACATATGTATGCCCAAAAGATTCCTTGGATCCCGATGCGTAATGCTGCGCAATAATTCAATGCACAAACCTATTGAATCACAGCAAATTAACATGCATACGAGCTTATCTCATGGTGTGCCGCCGCAGAGTGTGTAGTGATGTATGTTCCCTTACCTCACCACCCCCCGCTCTCCCATAGAGTAACAGATGATGTCGTCCGTTTAGCAATACGTCCGTCTCCTCCCCAGCCATCTCGTAGCTCCATCCGCCCATTAGCATTGCCCTTGGCTAGAAAAGGGCCGAAAGACCGAAAATGTTGTGTTTCTGGCTGGCATACAAATTTAGCAGCAAAACAAATTCGATAACAAATGGTTTGGAACTGTAACAACAACAACAACAACAACAACAACAAATGCTCGAATAATATATATTTATACGTTGATCTAAAATACAAAAAAAAAAAGGACAACACTCGCATGTGGAACAAATGACATATTGTCATTGGCAAACAAAAGTCGAGACAACCAAAAAAAAAAAAAAGCTATATAAATATATATATGTATTTGTATATGTGTAGGTCTGTTTATATGTTAAGTTGAGTATTTGGTATTTTCTCAACGTAAATATAAAATTTATTATCAAATGAAGCGCATAAATAAGCCAACAAATCAGACTTCAGGCTTTGCCCACAGATCCTAAAGCTGATGATTACAAATGAAAGCAGCAGTGTTTGTGGCATAGGAGAGCGGGGGGGCTGGGAGGCTGTCTGCTAAGTGAACTCTTAACGGTTTTTCCTTTGAATTCTTTAATAGTATTTGGTCAGACTTTAGTTTCTAATCTCCTTAAATGCACAAATACAAAACTCAACTAACATCAATCCACAAGAAATTTAATATAAAAAGTCGCGAATTGAGTTTCATTTTGTCTCAAAGACAAAGTTGCCGTCATATCAAATTATATTTGAGAACTTGCCTCTAGGAAATGCTGCTTATTGTTGTTTATTCATATTGGTTGCGTTTGCTGACGATCTAATGCAAAAACTGTTGCAAATCCTTTGGGCATTTTTATCTTTTCTTTTCGCTTCAATCTTTCTCACAATCTCAATTTCTCTATGGCAGCTGCCCATGTATTTGTTATGAAGGATATTTTCTTTATTAAGATGGTCTAAAGTGTGTCTCGTCTCGTCTCGTCTCCTAATCGAAGTTTGGTCTAATCAAGGCACAAGTTTCTCCTTGTTTCTAGTTTAAGAATTGTCTTTCTGCGGGTTTTTTTTTAGTGTTTAAAAGGTTAAAGAGGATTAAAACTCCTTTTATATAAGTCAATTCCTCAATACGCTGAGCTTAACTTTGTGGCTTTTTGTTAGGTTGGTCTCTGCTCTGTTTATAGGGTATATAAACTGCGGTCTGCCAATTTGGTTGGTAAAAGGTTTTGATAGGTGGCAAGTGGTGTTGAAGTGTTATTGCGTCTTCAACAAATGACAAATACTCGATTAGATGCCTAGTGCAAGGGCAAAAAAATAAGAAAATTTGCGGCATTTGGTGGCATGAACTTAATTTATACAAATGTTGCCGCTGTTGCCATTTGATGGCAGCTGCCACACGCAATAACTGTAATTGATTGCACTTACTGAAAGATACATTCTCTAGTCTTTCCTTCCCTATCAACCAGACTGCCTGGCATTATTATAATATACAACCCAGAGAGAGAGAATAATGGGGAATGTTGATTTTTTCTGTTGTCCATTCACATTTGCATAGATGCAACACATGCCACACGTGTGGACCAAAAACACTCACAACAAAATGTTGCATATTAATTTTTATGTAAGGCTATTTTTTTCCCCCTCTTTCTCTTCTTTCTCTCTCTCTCAGCCTCTCAGACTGGCAACATTTTTACTTTTTTTTTATTAATATCTGCTTCAAGTTGGTAACATTTCTGGCTTATTTGGCTTCTACTGCTGCTGTTGCAACCCTTTTACCCATTTTTCTTCTCCCCTTGGCAATGTAAACTTTTGTTTAAAACATAAATGCGGCCTCATATGATGGACGGTCAACAATTACAAGGATACAAACAACAACAAGACGAACTACAAATGGTTTTATATGTAAATTACATGAACAGATGTACGTTTTACAT
Organism: Scaptomyza flava; assembly: GCA_030179655.1. Classification (NCBI taxonomy): domain Eukaryota; kingdom Metazoa; phylum Arthropoda; class Insecta; order Diptera; family Drosophilidae; genus Scaptomyza; species Scaptomyza flava. The sequence goes on along the minus strand of JARNME010000029.1, from coordinate 1,511,657 downwards.
TCTACAACAGTTTGTGTTTGCCTGTGTGTGTGTGTTTGTGAGAATGCGTCCAGCTGAAAAAAATATAATTGAGGTGGCTAGAAAACAAAACCAAAGAGAGATGCCCAAAACTACAGGTTATATTATTTCTTTATGCAGCTTGAAAATGTTTTACTGGACTTTAAAATCAAGGTTAAAGAGTTCTGGCAATGAAAAAAACTGTACAAAGTTTTTGTTAAGATTTAATTTAAAGAGAATAATTTTGTTTTGTGCATAAGAAAGTCACAGAAAGTCTTAAATATTTACTGGCTATTCTTTGGTGAGAAAGTAAAAGACTCTTTATTTTTTCATGGTTCGGGTAAACTTATGGTATTTAAGATGCTTTTTTCTTTAAAGATATATGAGCAGAGTTTAATGATAGGTTACTTAAAAAAGTTGATCTTCTTTTCATTAAAGTATTTTTAAATATTTAAGCTTATATTTAAATTATGTTATTAAGCATAAGATCGTAAGATTAATAAATACTTTTCCGAGTTGCTTTAGGTTATTTTTGAAAAACTTACCTTTCAGCTTTCATTTGGAGTTCGCGCTTTGATTCCATATGCAAAAAGCAGAGCATCTCATTCTGTTTGTCGTCCTCCTCCTTCAAACCAATCTCTGCTGCCACGCATTGCCTCGAGGTCGATTTAAAATGCAGCAAAAAAAAAAAGAAGGAAAGAAAAAATGAGAATCAAGAAAAAGTGAGTTAAAGAGAAAGCGAATGGCCAGCAGTTAACTGTAGTTGTAGCTCTTGCTGCCGTTGGCATGGCAACTCTGCGCAATGTGCAACTTGCCACATGCCACAAATCCAACGCTTTATGTTTGCGTTAACGTGTGCAAAATCAGATGGCTGCACTAACTTGCGGATTTAGGTGCTGAAAATTATGTGTAAAATGTGTCAGAGCTAAGCTTGCTGCGACCAAACTCTGACTTCGGGGTTCTTTTTTTTTGGGTTTTTGTTTTTTGGGTCGCAGGATTCGGATCCTCGTTGCGTGTGTCTAGATTGCATGGGCCATGGGCGACACAAGGGCGTGGCAAAAGCTAAATGTCGCCTCAAGGCTAGCTAAAGCGCGTGTGGCACAAATTTCAGCTAAAGCAGCTGCAGATGCGGCAGCATATCACATTTTTATATGCATAGGAATTTTTTGGGTTTGCACTGCAAGAAAATGGTGTGGCAAACCACCAAAAAGCCTTCGTGGAACTTAAATATGTTTTAAGTTAATATTCAAGTTATTCGAGGAGGAGTAGGTAAAACACATAAAAACCTTATTTTAATCCTTATTTAACAATGAAAAGAAGCAATAAAAAAATATTTTACATATTAATATAAACTGACACAAACGACAGTAAATAGAGACAATCTGAGGTAATAAAGACAAATTATTGAATGATTTTGTGAAAAAACAAGAAAATGACATAAAGTTTTAGCATCAAGTATCATCAAGAATGTATAAATACAGTATCTATCTTACTGCCAAATGAGTTTTAAGCTCTTGCTTTTGATAATCGGTTGAGTTTTGCCGAAGTTATGGCATTGGAAAGTTTCGACCTGTTTCTTGTTGAATTTCAGCGATAAAATTTTAACATGAATTTCGAGTAAAAATCGCGTTTCCAACTATAAATCCAGTATTAATCTAGATGCCAAACCATGAGTTTTAAGCCCTTGCTTTTGATAATCGGATGAGTTTTGCCGAAGTTATGGCATTGGAAAGTTTTGATCCGTTTCTTGTTCAATTTTCAGCGATAAAATTTTAACATGAATTTCGAGTAAAAATCGCGTTTCCAACTATAAATGCAGTATTAATCTAGATGTCAAATCATGAGTTTTAAGCCCTTGCTTTTGATAATCGGATGAGTTTTGCCGAAGTTATGGCATTGGAAAGTTTTGATCTGTTTCTTGTTGAATTTTCAGGGATAGAATTTTAACATGAATTTCGAGTAAAAATCGCGTTTCCAACTATAAATGCAGCTTTAATCTAGATGCCAAACCATGAGTTTTAAGCCCTTGCTTTTGATAATCGGATGAGTTTTGCCGAAGTTATGGCATTGGAAAGTTTCGACTCTGTTTCTTGTTGAATTTTCAGGGACAGAATTTTAACATGAGTTTTGAGTAAAAATCGCGTTTCCAACTATAAATGCAGTTTTAATCTAGATGCCAAATCATGAGTTTTAAGCCCTTGCTTTTGATAATCGGATGAGTTTTGCCGAAGTTATGGCATTGGAAAGTTTCGATCCTTTCTTGTTGAATTTTCAGGGACAGAATTTTAACATGAAAATCTTATAAAAATCGCGTTTCCAACTATAAATGCAGCTTTAATCTAGATGCCAAATCATGAGTTTTAAGCCCTTGCTTTTGATAATCGGATGAGTTTTGCCGAAGTTATGGCATTGGAAAGTTTTGATCCGTTTCTTGTTGAATTTTCAGCGATAAATTTTAACATGAATTTCGAGTAAAAATCGCGTTTCCAACTATAAATGCAGTATTAATCTAGATGCCAAATCATGAGTTTTAAGCCCTTGCTTTTGATAATCGGATGAGTTTTGCCGAAGTTATGGCATTGGAAAGTTTTGATCTGTTTCTTGTTGAATTTCAGCGATAAAATTTTAACATGAATTTCGAGTAAAAATCGCGTTTCCAACTATAAATGCAGTATTAATCTAGATGCCAAATCATGAGTTTTAAGCCCTTGCTTTTGATAATCGGATGAGTTTTGCCGAAGTTATGGCATTGGAAAGTTTTGATCCGTTTCTTGTTTAATTTTCAGCGATAAAATTTTAACATGAATTTCGAGTAAAAATCGCGTTTCCAACTATAAATGCAGTATTAATCTAGATGCCAAATCATGAGTTTTAAGCCCTTGCTTTTGATAATCGGATGAGTTTTGCCGAAGTTATGGCATTGGAAAGTTTCGACTCGTTTCTTGTTGAATTTTCAGGGACAGAATTTTAACATGAAATTTCGATAAAAATCGCGTTTCCAACTATAAATGCAGTATTAATCTTGATGCCAAACCATGAGTTTTAAGCCCTTGCTTTTGATAATCGGATGAGTTTTGCCGAAGTTATGGCATTGGAAAGTTTTGATCCGTTTCTTGTTGAATTTTCAGCGATAGAATTTTAACATGAATTTCGAGTAAAAATCGCGTTTCCAACTATAAATGCAGCTTTAATCTAGATGCCAAATCATGAGTTTTAAGCCCTTGCTTTTGATAATCGGATGAGTTTTGCCGAAGTTATGGCATTGGAAAGTTTTGATCTGTTTCTTGTTGAATTTCAGCGATAAAATTTTAACATGAATTTCGAGTAAAAATCGCGTTTCCAACTATAAATGCAGTATTAATCTAGATGTCAAATCATGAGTCTTAAGCCCTTGCTTTTGATAATCGGATGAGTTTTGCCGAAGTTATGGCATTGGAAAGTTTCGACTCTTTTCTTGTTGAATTTTTAGGGACAGAATTTTAACATGAGATTTGAGTAAAAATCGCGTTTCCAACTATAAATGCAGTTTTAATCTAGATGCCAAATCATGAGTTTTAAGCCCTTGCTTTTGATAATCGGATGAGTTTTGCCGAAGTTATGGCATTGGAAAGTTTCGACTCTTTTCTTGTTGAATTTTTAGGGACAGAATTTTAACATGAAATCTTGATAAAAATCGCGTTTCCAACTATAAATGCAGCTTTAATCTAGATGCGAAATCATGAGTTTTAAGCCCTTGCTTTTGATAATCGGATGAGTTTTGCCGAAGTTATGGCATTGGAAAGTTTCGACTCTTTTCTTGTTGAATTTTCAGGGACAGAATTTTAACATGAATTCTGAGTAAAAATCACGTTTCAACTATAAATGCAGCTTTAATCTAGATGCCAAATCATGAGTTTTAAGCCCTTGCTTTTGATAATCGGATGAGTTTTGCCGAAGTTATGGCATTGGAAAGTTTCGATCTGTTTCTTGTTGAATTTTCAGGATAGAATTTTAACATGAATTTCGAGTAAAAATCGCGTTTCCAACTATAAATGCAGCTTTAATCTAGATGCCAAACCATGAGTTTTAAGCCCTTGCTTTTGATAATCGGATGAGTTTTGCCGAAGTTATGGCATTGGAAAGTTTCGACTCTTTTCTTGTTGAATTTTTAGTGACAGAATTTTAACATGAGTTTTGAGTAAAAATCGCGTTTCCAACTATAAATGCAGTTTTAATCTAGATGCCAAATCATGAGTTTTAAGCCCTTGCTTTTGATAATCGGATGAGTTTTGCCGAAGTTATGGCATTGGAAAGTTTTGATCTGTTTCTTGTTGAATTTTCAGGGATAGAATTTTAACATGAATTTCGAGTAAAAATCGCGTTTCCAACTATAAATGCAGCTTTAATCTAGATGCCAAACCATGAGTTTTAAGCCCTTGCTTTTGATAATCGGATGAGTTTTGCCGAAGTTATGGCATTGGAAAGTTTCGACTCTTTTCTTGTTGAATTTTTAGGGACAGAATTTTAACATGAAAATCTTATAAAAATCGCGTTTCCAACTATAAATGCAGTATTAATCTAGATGCCAAATCATGAGTTTTAAGCCCTTGCTTTTGATAATCGGATGAGTTTTGCCGAAGTTATGGCATTGGAAAGTTTTGATCCGTTTCTTGTTGAATTTTCAGGGATAGAATTTTAACATGAATTTCGAGTAAAAATCGCGTTTCCAACTATAAATGCAGCTTTAATCTAGATGCCAAATCATGAGTTTTAAGCCCTTGCTTTTGATAATCGGATGAGTTTTGCCGAAGTTATGGCATTGGAAAGTTTCGACCCTTTTCTTGTTGAATTTTCAGTGACAGAATTTTAACATGAAAATCTTATAAAAATCACGTTTCCAACTATAAATGCAGTATTAATCTAGATGCCAAATCATGAGTTTTAAGCCCTTGCTTTTGATAATCGGATGAGTTTTGCCGAAGTTATGGCATTGGAAAGTTTCGATCCGTTTCTTGTTGAATTTTCAGGGACAGAATTTTAACATGAAATCTTATAAAAATCACGTTTCCAACTATAAATGCAGTTTTAATCTAGATGCCAAATCATGAGTTTTAAGCCCTTGCTTTTGATAATCGGATGAGTTTTGCCGAAGTTATGGCATTGGAAAGTTTCGACTCTTTTCTTGTTGAATTTTTAGTGACAGAATTTTATCATGAAATTTTGATAAAAATCGCGTTTCCAACTATAAATGCAGCATTAATCTAGATGCCAAACCATGAGTTTTAAGCCCTTGCTTTTGATAATCGGTTGAGTTTTGCCGAAGTTATGGCATTGGAAAGTTATGATCCGTTTCTTGTTGAATTTTCAGGGACAGAATTTTAACATGAAATTTTGAGTAAAAATCGCGTTTGCAACTATAAATGCAGTTTTAATCTTGATGCCAAATCATGAGTTTTAAGCCCTTGCTTTTGATAATCGGATGAGTTTTGCCGAAGTTATGGCATTGGAAAGTTTGATCTGTTTCTTGTTGAATTTTCAGGGACAGAATTTTAACATGAAATTTTGATAAAAATCGCGTTTCCAACTATAAATGCAGTATTAATCTAGATGCCAAACCATGAGTTTTAAGCCCTTGCTTTTGATAATCGGATGAGTTTTGCCGAAGTTATGGCATTGGAAAGTTTTGATCCGTTTCTTGTTGAATTTTCAGCGATAGAATTTTAACATGAATTTCGAGTAAAAATCGCGTTTCCAACTATAAATGCAGCTTTAATCTAGATGCCAAATCATGAGTTTTAAGCCCTTGCTTTTGATAATCGGATGAGTTTTGCCGAAGTTATGGCATTGGAAAGTTTCGACTCTTTTCTTGTTGAATTTTTAGGGACAGAATTTTAACATGAAAATCTTATAAAAATCACGTTTCCAACTATAAATGCAGTTTAATCTAGATGTCAAATCATGAGTTTTAAGCCCTTGCTTTTGATAATCGGATGAGTTTTGCCGAAGTTATGGCATTGGAAAGTTTCGACTCTTTTCTTGTTGAATTTTTAGTGACAGAATTTTAACATGAAAATCTTATAAAAATCACGTTTCCAACTATAAATGCAGCATTAATCTAGATGCCAAACCATGAGTTTTAAGCCCTTGCTTTTGATAATCGGGTGAGTTTTGCCGAAGTTATGGCATTGGAAAGTTTTGATCCGTTTCTTGTTGAATTTTCAGGGACAGAATTTTAACATGAAATTTTGATAAAAATCGCGTTTCCAACTATAAATGCAGCATTAATCTAGATGCCAAACCATGAGTTTTAAGCCCTTGCTTTTGATAATCGGATGAGTTTTGGCGAAGTTATGGCATTGGAAAGTTTTGATCCGTTTCTTGTTGAATTTTCAGGGATAGAATTTTAACATGAATTTCGAGTAAAAATCGCGTTTCCAACTATAAATGCAGTATTAATCTAGATGCCAAATCATGAGTTTTAAGCCCTTGCTTTTGATAATCGGATGAGTTTTGCCGAAGTTATGGCATTGGAAAGTTTCGACTCTTTTCTTGTTGAATTTTTAGTGACAGAATTTTAACATGAAAATCTTATAAAAATCACGTTTCCAACTATAAATGCAGTATTAATCTAGATGCCAAATCATGAGTTTTAAGCCCTTGCTTTTGATAATCGGATGAGTTTTGCCGAAGTTATGGCATTGGAAAGTTTCGATCTGTTTCTTGTTGAATTTTCAGGGACAGAATTTTAACATGAAATTTGATAAAAATCACGTTTCCAACTATAAATGCAGTTTAATCTAGATGCCAAATCATGAGTTTTAAGCCCTTGCTTTTGATAATCGGGTGAGTTTTGCCGAAGTTATGGCATTGGAAAGTTATGATCTGTTTCTTGTTGAATTTTCAGGGACAGAATTTTAACATGAATTTCGAGTAAAAATCGCGTTTCCAACTATAAATGCAGCTTTAATCTAGATGCCAAACCATGAGTTTTAAGCCCTTGCTTTTGATAATCGGATGAGTTTTGCCGAAGTTATGGCATTGGAAAGTTTCGACTCTTTTCTTGTTGAATTTTTAGGGACAGAATTTTAACATGAAAATCTTATAAAAATCACGTTTCCAACTATAAATGCAGTATTAATCTAGATGTCAAATCATGAGTTTTAAGCCCTTGCTTTTGATAATCGGATGAGTTTTGCCGAAGTTATGGCATTGGAAAGTTATGATCTGTTTCTTGTTGAATTTTCAGGGATAGAATTTTAACATGAATTTCGAGTAAAAATCGCGTTTCCAACTATAAATGCAGCTTTAATCTAGATGCCAAATCATGAGTTTTAAGCCCTTGCTTTTGATAATCGGATGAGTTTTGCCGAAGTTATGGCATTGGAAAGTTTCGATCCGTTTCTTGTTGAATTTTCAGGGACAGAATTTTAACATGAAATCTTGATAAAAATCACGTTTCCAACTATAAATGCAGTATTAATCTAGATGCCAAATCATGAGTTTTAAGCCCTTGCTTTTGATAATCGGATGAGTTTTGCCGAAGTTATGGCATTGGAAAGTTTTGATCCGTTTCTTGTTGAATTTTCAGGGACAGAATTTTAACATGAAATCTTATAAAAATCACGTTTCCAACTATAAATGCAGTTTAATCTAGATGCCAAATCATGAGTTTTAAGCCCTTGCTTTTGATAATCGGATGAGTTTTGCCGAAGTTATGGCATTGGAAAGTTTCGATCTTTTCTTGTTGAATTTTCAGGGACAGAATTTTAACATGAAATTTGATAAAAATCGCGTTTGCAACTGTAAATGCAGTATTAATCTTGATGCCAAACCATGAGTTTTAAGCCCTTGCTTTTGATAATCGGTTGAGTTTTGCCGAAGTTATGGCATTGGAAAGTTTTGATCCGTTTCTTGTTGAATTTTCAGGGACAGAATTTTAACATGAAATTTTGATAAAAATCGCGTTTGCAACTGTAAATGCAGTATTAATCTTGATGCCAAACCATGAGTTTTAAGCCCTTGCTTTTGATAATCGGATGAGTTTTGGCGAAGTTATGGCATTGGAAAGTTTTGATCCGTTTCTTGTTGAATTTTCAGGGACAGAATTTTAACATGAAATTTTGATAAAAATCGCGTTTCCAACTATAAATGCAGTATTAATCTAGATGCCAAACCATGAGTTTTAAGCCCTTGCTTTTGATAATCGGATGAGTTTTGCCGAAGTTATGGCATTGGAAAGTTTTGATCCGTTTCTTGTTCAATTTTCAGCGATAAAATTTTAACATGAATTTCGAGTAAAAATCGCGTTTCCAACTATAAATGCAGCTTTAATCTAGATGCCAAATCATGAGTTTTAAGCCCTTGCTTTTGATAATCGGATGAGTTTTGCCGAAGTTATGGCATTGGAAAGTTTCGACTCTTTTCTTGTTGAATTTTTAGTGACAGAATTTTAACATGAAATCTGATAAAAATCGCGTTTCCAACTATAAATGCAGTTTTAATCTAGATGTCAAATCATGAGTTTTAAGCCCTTGCTTTTGATAATCGGATGAGTTTTGCCGAAGTTATGGCATTGGAAAGTTTCGACTCTTTTCTTGTTGAATTTTAGTGACAGAATTTTAACATGAAAATCTTATAAAAATCACGTTTCCAACTATAAATGCAGCATTAATCTAGATGCCAAACCATGAGTTTTAAGCTTTTGCTTTTGATAATCGGGTGAGTTTTGCCGAAGTTATGGCATTGGAAAGTTTTGATCCGTTTCTTGTTGAATTTTCAGGGACAGAATTTTAACATGAAATTTTGATAAAAATCGCGTTTGCAACTATAAATGCAGTTTAATCTAGATGCCAAATCATGAGTTTTAAGCCCTTGCTTTTGATAATCGGATGAGTTTTGCCGAAGTTATGGCATTGGAAAGTTTGATCCGTTTCTTGTTGAATTTTCAGGATAGAATTTAACATGAATTTCGAGTAAAAATCGCGTTTCCAACTATAAATGCAGCTTTAATCTAGATGCCAAATCATGAGTTTTAAGCCCTTGCTTTTGATAATCGGATGAGTTTTGCCGAAGTTATGGCATTGGAAAGTTTCGACTCTTTTCTTGTTGAATTTTTAGTGACAGAATTTTAACATGAAAATCTTATAAAAATCACGTTTCCAACTATAAATGCAGTTTTAATCTAGATGTCAAATCATGAGTTTTAAGCCCTTGCTTTTGATAATCGGATGAGTTTTGCCGAAGTTATGGCATTGGAAAGTTTCGACTCTTTTCTTGTTGAATTTTTAGGGACAGAATTTTAACATGAAAATCTTATAAAAATCACGTTTCCAACTATAAATGCAGTTTTAATCTAGATGCCAAATCATGAGTTTTAAGCCCTTGCTTTTGATAATCGGATGAGTTTTGCCGAAGTTATGGCATTGGAAAGTTTTGATCTGTTTCTTGTTGAATTTTCAGGGACAGAATTTTATCATGAAATTTTGATAAAAATCGCGTTTGCAACTATAAATGCAGTATTAATCTAGATGCCAAACCATGAGTTTTAAGCCCTTGCTTTTGATAATCGGATGAGTTTTGCCGAAGTTATGGCATTGGAAAGTTTCGACTCTTTTCTTGATGAATTTTCAGGGACAGAATTTTAACATGAAATTTGATAAAAATCGCGTTTCCAACTGTAAATGCAGTATTAATCTAGATGCCAAACCATGAGTTTTAAGCCCTTGCTTTTGATAATCGGATGAGTTTTGGCGAAGTTATGGCATTGGAAAGTTTTGATCCGTTTCTTGTTGAATTTTCAGGGACAGAATTTTAACATGAAATTTTGATAAAAATCGCGTTTCCAACTATAAATGCAGTATTAATCTTGATGCCAAACCATGAGTTTTAAGCCCTTGCTTTTGATAATCGGATGAGTTTTGCCGAAGTTATGGCATTGGAAAGTTATGATCCGTTTCTTGTTGAATTTTTAGTGACAGAATTTTAACATGAGTTTTGAGTAAAAATCGCGTTTCCAACTATAAATGCAGTTTTAATCTAGATGTCAAATCATGAGTTTTAAGCCCTTGCTTTTGATAATCGGATGAGTTTTGCCGAAGTTATGGCATTGGAAAGTTTTGATCCGTTTCTTGTTGAATTTTCAGGGATAGAATTTTAACATGAATTTCGAGTAAAAATCGCGTTTCCAACTATAAATGCAGCATTAATCTAGATGCCAAATCATGAGTTTTAAGCCCTTGCTTTTGATAATCGGATGAGTTTTGCCGAAGTTATGGCATTGGAAAGTTTTGATCCGTTTCTTGTTGAATTTTCAGCGATAGAATTTTAACATGAATTTCGAGTAAAAATCGCGTTTCCAACTATAAATGCAGTATTAATCTAGATGCCAAATCATGAGTTTTAAGCCCTTGCTTTTGATAATCGGATGAGTTTTGCCGAAGTTATGGCATTGGAAAGTTTCGACTCTTTTCTTGTTGAATTTTTAGGGACAGAATTTTAACATGAAAATCTTATAAAAATCGCGTTTCCAACTATAAATGCAGCTTTAATCTAGATGCCAAACCATGAGTTTTAAGCCCTTGCTTTTGATAATCGGGTGAGTTTTGCCGAAGTTATGGCATTGGAAAGTTATGATCTGTTTCTTGTTGAATTTTCAGGGATAGAATTTTAACATGAATTTCGAGTAAAAATCGCGTTTCTAACTATAAATGCAGCTTTAATCTAGATGCCAAATCATGAGTTTTAAGCCCTTGCTTTTGATAATCGGATGAGTTTTGCCGAAGTTATGGCATTGGAAAGTTTCGACTCTTTCTTGTTGAATTTTCAGGGACAGAATTTTAACATGAAATTCGATAAAAATCGCGTTTCCAACTATAAATGCAGTATTAATCTAGATGCCAAATCATGAGTTTTAAGCCCTTGCTTTTGATAATCGGATGAGTTTTGCCGAAGTTATGGCATTGGAAAGTTTTGATCTGTTTCTTGTTGAATTTTCAGGGATAGAATTTTAACATGAATTTCGAGTAAAAATCGCGTTTCTAACTATAAATGCAGCTTTAATCTAGATGCCAAATCATGAGTTTTAAGCCCTTGCTTTTGATAATCGGATGAGTTTTGCCGAAGTTATGGCATTGGAAAGTTTCGACCTTTTCTTGTTGAATTTTCAGGGACAGAATTTTAACATGAAATCTTGAGTAAAAATCGCGTTTCCAACTATAAATGCAGTTTTAATCTAGATGTCAAATCATGAGTTTTAAGCCCTTGCTTTTGATAATCGGATGAGTTTTGCCGAAGTTATGGCATTGGAAAGTTTCGACTCTTTTCTTGTTGAATTTTCAGGGACAGAATTTTAACATGAAATCTTGATAAAAATCACGTTTCCAACTATAAATGCAGCTTTAATCTAGATGCCAAATCATGAGTTTTAAGCCCTTGCTTTTGATAATCGGATGAGTTTTGCCGAAGTTATGGCATTGGAAAGTTTTGATCCGTTTCTTGTTGAATTTTCAGGGACAGAATTTTAACATGAATTTTGATAAAATCGCGTTTCCAACTATAAATCCAGTATTAATCTAGATGCCAAACCATGAGTTTTAAGCCCTTGCTTTTGATAATCGGATGAGTTTTGCCGAAGTTATGGCATTGGAAAGTTTTGATCCGTTTCTTGTTGAATTTTCAGGGACAGAATTTTAACATGAAATTTTGATAAAAATCGCGTTTCCAACTATAAATGCAGTATTAATCTTGATGCCAAACCATGAGTTTTAAGCCCTTGCTTTTGATAATCGGATGAGTTTTGCCGAAGTTATGGCATTGGAAAGTTTTGATCCGTTTCTTGTTGAATTTTCAGGACAGAATTTTAACATGAAATTTGATAAAAATCGCGTTTCCAACTATAAATGCAGCTTTAATCTAGATGCCAAATCATGAGTTTTAAGCCCTTGCTTTTGATAATCGGATGAGTTTTGCCGAAGTTATGGCATTGGAAAGTTTTGATCCGTTTCTTGTTCAATTTTCAGCGATAAAATTTTAACATGAATTTCGAGTAAAAATCGCGTTTCCAACTATAAATGCAGTTTTAATCTAGATGCCAAATCATGAGTTTTAAGCCCTTGCTTTTGATAATCGGATGAGTTTTGCCGAAGTTATGGCATTGGAAAGTTTCGACTCTTTTCTTGTTGAATTTTTAGTGACAGAATTTTAACATGAGTTTTGAGTAAAAATCGCGTTTCCAACTATAAATGCAGCTTTAATCTAGATGTCAAATCACGAGTTTTAAGCCCTTGCTTTTGATAATCGGATGAGTTTTGCCGAAGTTATGGCATTGGAAAGTTTCGACTCGTTTCTTGTTGAATTTTCAGTGACAGAATTTTAACATGAAATCTTGATAAAAATCGCGTTTCCAACTATAAATGCAGCTTTAATCTAGATGCCAAATCATGAGTTTTAAGCCCTTGCTTTTGATAATCGGATGAGTTTTGCCGAAGTTATGGCATTGGAAAGTTTTGATCCGTTTCTTGTTGAATTTTCAGGGATAGAATTTTAACATGAATTTCGAGTAAAAATCGCGTTTCCAACTATAAATGCAGCTTTAATCTAGATGCCAAATCATGAGTTTTAAGCCCTTGCTTTTGATAATCGGATGAGTTTTGCCGAAGTTATGGCATTGGAAAGTTTTGATCCGTTTCTTGTTGAATTTTCAGCGATAGAATTTTAACATGAATTTCGAGTAAAAATCGCGTTTCCAACTATAAATGCAGCTTTAATCTAGATGCCAAATCATGAGTTTTAAGCCCTTGCTTTTGATAATCGGATGAGTTTTGCCGAAGTTATGGCATTGGAAAGTTTCGACTCTTTTCTTGTTGAATTTTTAGTGACAGAATTTTAACATGAGTTTTGAGTAAAAATCGCGTTTCCAACTATAAATGCAGTTTAATCTAGATGCCAAATCATGAGTTTTAAGCCCTTGCTTTTGATAATCGGATGAGTTTTGCCGAAGTTATGGCATTGGAAAGTTTCGACTCTTTTCTTGTTGAATTTTCAGGGACAGAATTTTAACATGAAATTCTGATAAAAATCGCGTTTCCAACTATAAATGCAGCTTTAATCTAGATGCCAAATCATGAGTTTTAAGCCCTTGCTTTTGATAATCGGATGAGTTTTGCCGAAGTTATGGCATTGGAAAGTTTCGATCTTTTCTTGTTGAATTTTCAGGGACAGAATTTTAACATGAAATTTGATAAAAATCGCGTTTCCAACTATAAATGCAGCATTAATCTAGATGCCAAATCATGAGTTTTAAGCCCTTGCTTTTGATAATCGGTGAGTTTTGCCGAAGTTATGGCATTGGAAAGTTTCGACTCTTTTCTTGTTGAATTTTCAGGGACAGAATTTAACATGAATTTCGAGTAAAAATCGCGTTTCAACTATAAATGCAGTATTAATCTAGATGCCAAATCATGAGTTTTAAGCCCTTGCTTTTGATAATCGGATGAGTTTTGCCGAAGTTATGGCATTGGAAAGTTTGATCCGTTTCTTGTTGAATTTTCAGGGACAGAATTTTAACATGAATTTCGATAAAAATCGCGTTTCCAACTATAAATGCAGCTTTAATCTAGATGCCAAATCATGAGTTTTAAGCCCTTGCTTTTGATAATCGGATGAGTTTTGCCGAAGTTATGGCATTGGAAAGTTTTGATCCGTTTCTTGTTCAATTTTCAGCGATAAAATTTTAACATGAATTTCGAGTAAAAATCGCGTTTCCAACTATAAATGCAGTATTAATCTAGATGCCAAATCATGAGTTTTAAGCCCTTGCTTTTGATAATCGGATGAGTTTTGCCGAAGTTATGGCATTGGAAAGTTTTGATCCGTTTCTTGTTGAATTTTCAGGGATAGAATTTTAACATGAATTTCGAGTAAAAATCGCGTTTCCAACTATAAATGCAGCTTTAATCTAGATGCCAAATCATGAGTTTTAAGCCCTTGCTTTTGATAATCGGATGAGTTTTGCCGAAGTTATGGCATTGGAAAGTTTTGATCCGTTTCTTGTTCAATTTTCAGCGATAAAATTTTAACATGAATTTCGAGTAAAAATCGCGTTTCCAACTATAAATGCAGCATTAATCTAGATGCCAAATCATGAGTTTTAAGCCCTTGCTTTTGATAATCGGATGAGTTTTGCCGAAGTTATGGCATTGGAAAGTTTTGATCCGTTTCTTGTTGAATTTTCAGCGATAGAATTTTAACATGAATTTCGAGTAAAAATCGCGTTTCCAACTATAAATGCAGCTTTAATCTAGATGCCAAATCATGAGTTTTAAGCCCTTGCTTTTGATAATCGGATGAGTTTTGCCGAAGTTATGGCATTGGAAAGTTTTGATCCGTTTCTTGTTGAATTTTCAGGGACAGAATTTTAACATGAATTTCGAGTAAAAATCGCGTTTCCAACTATAAATGCAGCTTTAATCTAGATGCCAAATCATGAGTTTTAAGCCCTTGCTTTGATAATCGGATGAGTTTTGCCGAAGTTATGGCATTGGAAAGTTTCGACCCGTTTCTTGTTGAATTTTTAGGGACAGAATTTTAACATGAAAATCTTATAAAAATCGCGTTTCCAACTATAAATGCAGCTTTAATCTAGATGCCAAATCATGAGTTTTAAGCCCTTGCTTTTGATAATCGGATGAGTTTTGCCGAAGTTATGGCATTGGAAAGTTTCGATCCGTTTCTTGTTGAATTTTCAGGGACAGAATTTTAACATGAAATTTCGATAAAAATCGCGTTTCCAACTATAAATGCAGCTTTAATCTAGATGCCAAACCATGAGTTTTAAGCCCTTGCTTTTGATAATCGGATGAGTTTTGCCGAAGTTATGGCATTGGAAAGTTTGATCCGTTTCTTGTTGAATTTTCAGGGACAGAATTTTAACATGAATTTGATAAAAATCGCGTTTCCAACTATAAATGCAGCTTTAATCTAGATGCCAAACCATGAGTTTTAAGCCCTTGCTTTTGATAATCGGATGAGTTTTGCCGAAGTTATGGCATTGGAAAGTTTTGATCCGTTTCTTGTTCAATTTTCAGCGATAAAATTTTAACATGAATTTCGAGTAAAAATCGCGTTTCCAACTATAAATGCAGCTTTAATCTAGATGCCAAATCATGAGTTTTAAGCCCTTGCTTTTGATAATCGGATGAGTTTTGCCGAAGTTATGGCATTGGAAAGTTTTGATCCGTTTCTTGTTCAATTTTCAGCGATAAAATTTTAACATGAATTTCGAGTAAAAATCGCGTTTCCAACTATAAATGCAGTATTAATCTAGATGCCAAATCATGAGTTTTAAGCCCTTGCTTTTGATAATCGGATGAGTTTTGCCGAAGTTATGGCATTGGAAAGTTTCGACTCTTTTCTTGTTGAATTTTTAGGGACAGAATTTTAACATGAAAATCTTATAAAAATCGCGTTTCCAACTATAAATGCAGCTTTAATCTAGATGCCAAACATGAGTTTTAAGCCCTTGCTTTTGATAATCGGATGAGTTTTGCCGAAGTTATGGCATTGGAAAGTTTCGACTCTTTTCTTGTTGAATTTTCAGGGACAGAATTTTAACATGAAATTTGATAAAAATCACGTTTCCAACTATAAATGCAGTTTTAATCTAGATGCCAAATCATGAGTTTTAAGCCCTTGCTTTTGATAATCGGTGAGTTTTGCCGAAGTTATGGCATTGGAAAGTTTGATCCGTTTCTTGTTGAATTTTCAGCGATAAAATTTTAACATGAATTTCGAGTAAAAATCGCGTTTCCAACTATAAATGCAGCTTTAATCTAGATGCCAAATCATGAGTTTTAAGCCCTTGCTTTTGATAATCGGATGAGTTTTGCCGAAGTTATGGCATTGGAAAGTTTTGATCCGTTTCTTGTTGAATTTTCAGGGACAGAATTTTAACATGAGTTTTGAGTAAAAATCGCGTTTCCAACTATAAATGCAGTTTTAATCTAGATGTCAAATCATGAGTTTTAAGCCCTTGCTTTTGATAATCGGATGAGTTTTGCCGAAGTTATGGCATTGGAAAGTTTTGATCCGTTTCTTGTTGAATTTTCAGGGATAGAATTTTAACATGAATTTCGAGTAAAAATCGCGTTTCCAACTATAAATGCAGCTTTAATCTAGATGCCAAATCATGAGTTTTAAGCCCTTGCTTTTGATAATCGGATGAGTTTTGCCGAAGTTATGGCATTGGAAAGTTTCGACTCTTTTCTTGTTGAATTTTTAGTGACAGAATTTTAACATGAAAATCTTATAAAAATCACGTTTCCAACTATAAATGCAGTTTTAATCTAGATGTCAAATCATGAGTTTTAAGCCCTTGCTTTTGATAATCGGGTGAGTTTTGCCGAAGTTATGGCATTGGAAAGTTATGATCTGTTTCTTGTTGAATTTTCAGGGATAGAATTTTAACATGAATTTCGAGTAAAAATCGCGTTTCTAACTATAAATGCAGCTTTAATCTAGATGCCAAATCATGAGTTTTAAGCCCTTGCTTTTGATAATCGGATGAGTTTTGCCGAAGTTATGGCATTGGAAAGTTTTGATCCGTTTCTTGTTCAATTTTCAGCGATAAAATTTTAACATGAATTTCGAGTAAAAATCGCGTTTCCAACTATAAATCCAGTATTAATCTAGATGCCAAATCATGAGTCTTAAGCCCTTGCTTTTGATAATCGGATGAGTTTTGCCGAAGTTATGGCATTGGAAAGTTTCGACTCTTTTCTTGTTGAATTTTTAGTGACAGAATTTTAACATGAAAATCTTATAAAAATCACGTTTCCAACTATAAATGCAGCATTAATCTAGATGCCAAATCATGAGTTTTAAGCCCTTGCTTTTGATAATCGGGTGAGTTTTGCCGAAGTTATGGCATTGGAAAGTTATGATCTGTTTCTTGTTGAATTTTCAGGGATAGAATTTTAACATGAATTTCGAGTAAAAATCGCGTTTCCAACTATAAATGCAGCTTTAATCTAGATGCCAAATCATGAGTTTTAAGCCCTTGCTTTTGATAATCGGATGAGTTTTGCCGAAGTTATGGCATTGGAAAGTTTTGATCCGTTTCTTGTTCAATTTTCAGCGATAAAATTTTAACATGAATTTCGAGTAAAAATCGCGTTTCCAACTATAAATCCAGTATTAATCTAGATGTCAAATCATGAGTCTTAAGCCCTTGCTTTTGATAATCGGATGAGTTTTGCCGAAGTTATGGCATTGGAAAGTTTCGACTCTTTTCTTGTTGAATTTTTAGGGACAGAATTTTAACATCATGGTCTTTTCCCAAAACACGCTTACTAAAAAGTGTTTGAAAAACCGTAAAAATGTAAGAGCCTTATAAAGAAGTATTTTTCAAATTATTTTAAAAAAAACGTAGAAATATATTAATCTATTTTTTTAAGGCATGAGTTAAAAACGTATTTTTCTATTTTCATAAAATGAGACAAGAATAAAGAAATATAAAACAGAATACATAAAATACAAAGTTAATTTTGTACAGTGTATGCATGCGTGTAAGTGTGTGTGCCTTGAACGCTTTACAAATGAGTTTTTGCCACAAGTTTTTTGTCGCTGCGAAAGTTGACTCGTTTGCCCCATCTCTGCACACTCTCTCCCTCCTCCCTCTCGTACTCTCACGCTCTTTGTGAGTGCATAAAGTTCATGCGACAAGTAACTAAAAATCTTTGAAAGATTTCACAGAAGCAGCTGTCTGCCTGTCTTCGTGCCTGCTTGCTTTGGTTGCCCCTTCAACTTCGATATTTTGATTTTGACATAATTTTTCCTTGTTAAATATCATCACATGCACCTTTAATCCTTGTTGCTGTTGCTGCTACTACTGCTGCAGCCCGCCTTGCCTCTTAATTAAAATATTTATTAAGCACTTTTTGGCGCATACAACGAATTAATACAAGTTCCCCCCCCGCGCCGCAACCACTTCTTCCAACTCTCTCTCAACCTCATCTATAAAACTCGGCGTCAACCCGCAGCTTGCATATTTTTGCAGTTATTCCAGGAATAGAGCGCCGCCATGCTTGCGCAACAGCAGCGTCAACATTGCAGTTGCCGCATGCCAAGTTGGCCAACTAGTTAAGGCGACGGGGTAAGGCGGAAGGGGCGCGTTTGGCTCTGCTGCCCGTAACAAACAAGCGTCAGCCGGATGAACAGCTTGCCATTTAGGCTGGCAAAATATGCAGCTGCTGTTTCTCCCTCTGCCTCCCCCTGCCTCCGCCATTTTTGTGTCTACTTTTGCCCCTCTTTTATTTTGTATGACACCCAAAAGCAAAGAGCGACAGCAACAAAATCTAAAATATTTATGCGGCCAAGCTGTGTGCAGCAACGTCAACGCCAACGACAACGGCGACGGCAACGGCAACGGCGACCAAAACTCTTGCCTTCTGGTATTCTGCGCACCGCTTTTTATACTTTTTTTTTTGTTTGCAGTGGCAACAGTTTCTCGTCAAAAGTTTGCCTGTCACACACACACCCCAAAAATTGTTGTACACTTGAAGTGAGGGTGGGGCGTGAGAGATGATGGCGCAAAAGATTCGTTAGCTAAGAAGAACGACCGACTAAAAGGCATACAAATTCCATAACAAATTGTTTTTCGTGCGGTAGAGAAAAGTATTTAAAAATGAAAAGTGTTCTACATGCGGAGTAAAAAAACATTTTCATGCTCCAAAATTAAAAATGGAGCAACTTATTAGCATTTGAGTGAAAGTTGGCTTTTAAGTTGAAGCTTCAAGGATATGAATATGTCTGTTTAATATTGCTTTATAAGAAAGCAGATTAAAAAGTTAATAGAAAGTAGGAAGTTTATTATTTTCCAGCATTATCTGTCAGAAACCCAGAACAGCATCAAGAATATAATCCCAGATAGATTTTCAAGAGCTTAAACGTATCGTTCCCTGCTTAATCGCGTCCTAAGTTTAATTTTGAATAGAGTTGGTAAATTTATACAACAACCCCAAAAACAAACATGCTATGGGCACAACTTTAATAACCAATTTCCCTCTTTAAATAAATGCAATCAAATTGAGTGGAAACCAAATGCCAAATTAAAATTGGATGCTAAATAAAATCAACAAAAATATTTTACACTTTATTGTTACGTTCTATACTGTATAAACAATATATCTAGCTATCAAGTTGGGACTATTCCATTTAAATAAACAGCCCTCCGTTTAGCCAAATATCTGGGTTGGATTTCAATTTTGTGCTCAGCGTTTAAATTATCATAAATTCATTGATATACTGTGGTAAACGAATTGAACAGAATTCGTTTAAATTATTTTCAGAAAAATAAAGAGAGGGAGAGAATGCATGAAAGGGAGAGAGAGAGAGAGAGAGCGAGAGTGCATGAGTTAAAGTGGTAAGATAATTTGTTCAGAGTTCACAATTCAATTGCATTTGTGCTCCATCAATTGGAAAACAATTTTCGTAATTATGAAAAACCCATAATAAATTAATGAACAAAATACGAAAAAAATCAAGTATACAACGTTTTTCTGTTTTTACAAAAATATGTGCAGTTCACACTTAATTTGCAGTTGATGATGTTTTCCTTTTTTTTTTGTTTGTGTTTTTTATTTTTATTTCAATTAACATAATACAAATTGCTTTCGGTGGATTTGTAATACACGCTTAAATGGGCCAATGTGCTGATATTTATTTTAGCCTGATTTCAATTATAAATAATCGGTTTTGTGTGCTTTTTTGCGTTGTTCATAAATGCTACTTGATGTTTATTGGCTATTTATGCAGCCAAGTGAAGCAGAGATGTGCATAAATATAATACAATAAGAAGAGATTATTCTAAATTATTATTTCTAGCCAGAAAATTTAGCATTTGGCTTAGGTTTTAAAGTTTATTCGGTTTTATTTTCACCTCTTAAGCCCAAAAAACCTTTTTCTTTAACCTTTCCGATTTTGAATAACTATTCATTCATGCATCCTGATTCTTTTTGATAACATTTTGCCAACCAAAGAGTACAAAATCTTACTAAATATATTTTTTTTGAACCCAAGTTGCTCAAACAAATGCACTTTTCATGCTCTACAGATTTACGCTTTCGTATTTTATTCACATGACGAAGTTTTATTTGGTTTTCAGCAGCGCACTTTTCACTTTTTATATGCTTTTCTTTTCTTATGTTCTCTGGCCAGCGGGCAGCAAAAGAAAATGCGCATCAAATGTAAATTTGTTGTTATTCTGTTTGACTGTTGCTTATACCCTGTAATGTGAGGGTTGTAGAGGCAGCGTTGACTTTTGTGTAAATGTGATTTAGTATTTGCTATGCCAGGGTATACAAATAAGTCGTATGTATTCTTCTATTTGTTCTTGTTTTGTTGTGTTTGCGCTTCGTGCTGAGCATTTTGTTTGCTTTTTTGCTGGGTGTCTGGTCTCAGTGGATAACTGCTGTTGTCCCTTGTCCATCTCATATACAAATGTAAACATGTATTTTTATGCACCTGTTTGTATAAAATATTTACACTGAGAAAAATGAGGTATTATTTGCATTCTGACCAAAATTGTAGAGCGTTGCTTTAACTTTTTCTTTTTAATTTATTTTATTTGAATATTTTTTTCATGTTTATTATTTCTCAAAGTGCACTACTTTATATTTATCCACTGGCAAACAACTGCAAATTGTTGTTCCTCTCTTCCCGCTTCCTCCCCTCACCACCCCCCTCTTCAATGTTTGCGCGACACGAATGGAGCTTGTAAATATATACAAATGCATACAAATATTTTATGCGACATGTTTAAAATTCTAATATTAAAATGATCAGCGAGAGGTTTGAGGTTGCTTTTCGGTGTTGTTGTTGTTGATGTTTGTGTGTTTTGCGGCAACGATTTGCGGTTGAATTGGAAATGTTTTGTTATCGGTTTGGGGTTTGGGCAGTTTTAATTGATTTTCCATGCAATTTTTAATGTTTTCTAATGAACTGCAATTAATGTTGTTTGGCCTATAAATGCAAATGGAAGTTAGAAATTAACAAGCGAGGATGTACAAAAATTACGCAAATGTAAATATTTTGTAATGAAATCGGGAACAAGCAGCAGAGCAAAGGGAAAAGCAGAAAGCAGCCTTAGCTAAGCAAGCCCAAAAGTAAAATCAAGTCAAAAGCCTAGACAAACACACTTGTAAGCTTATCATGTTACCCATGTTAAGCGCATTAATGCCAGAGACAACCAGAACGAAACAAGGACGAGAATGAGGATGACAACAAGGACACGTCTTTCAACTTATAACAACAAGCAAAGGCGTCAAGGCGGCTGCTGCCAGCCAGACCAAAATGCAAACAAAAACACACACAAATATTAATAGCCAGATACTAAAATAGAAAAATAGAAAAAAAAAAAAACACAATGCAAACAAACAACAAAATGAAATTCAACGGGTTTACCATGGGAAAAGGTTGCTCAAGAAGTAAAGCTGAGTATGAACGTGTGTGTGTGAAAATGGTATAAAAAGAAGCCAACAGCTTAGACATAACTTGATAGTCATAAGGCTTAAGAGTTTGTCTAGATGTGTCTATGCGTGTGTGAGTGTTTGCTGATATCTGTGTAAGTTAATCTTCACCTCAAAAAATTTGTGTACATGTGACACACACAAGTGCTTTCCGCTATATGTGTGTGCGTGAAGGGTGTTTATGAGGGTTGTGCTTGAGACTTAAACGCCGCTTTTAGATTTTGAAATCAGCTTGAGCAAACATAGAGAGATAGGTTAATCATTTAGTTGCTACTTTTTCCCCTTGTAGATAAGTTAATTTATTAAAATGCTAATCTGAAATTTCTGATAACGGATTGAGATGTGAAAAGAGTCTGGACAATTGTTAAGCATTTTCTAATGAAGATATTATTGTTAACAATTTAAACGTTTTTATTTAAACAGTATTTTGTTTATCGTATATTTTTTGCTTTTTGCAGCTTAATTTTCTGTAGTAATTTAACAAGTTTTTATATATTTTCTACTTTTATTAGATAGTTCTGTTGTTTTGAGCTGTACCAAAAACTTTCTAACATAAAATTAAATGGTCAAAACTTATTTTGCCAGTATAAATTTTAGTAATGCTTTTTCCTTATACTTCGGCTGTCTGCATTGAATACTTATTGTGTTCTTGGTTAAAATTTCTTTTATTTTAGCTTTAAGCTAACGCTCTATTCTATGGCAATTGATCAACAATTTTTCACACAATATTTAAGTCAATTTTAGCTTGCAAATGGACAAAAAGCCATCGTGTAACCCATTTGTTTCTGTGCGGCTTTGGTAAGCATCACTTGAACGAGAATGCATAAATTCATGCCTTCATTGACAGCGACATACTGATCCCCGATGATGCCATATAGGCTAGGCAAGGCTAGGGGGGGGCGTGGCACTTTGTCATGTTAAGCGTTTGTGTGTGTGTGTGTGTAAGTAAATAACAAACAACTGTGCATACTGACATATTGACAGGCAGGCGGCAGGCGTATTTAAATGGATCCTGTTCTGATTCTCGATTGGCCGCCAAGTGACCGCACCATAAAAATAATCAACATAAATTGTTAAGAGGCTGCCGCGTCTGCCTGACACAAAAGTGGGGGAGGGAGGTAAGAATGTTCACTGAAACAATAACCATAAAAATAATAAAGCAAAACAATGACTGAATATTTATGGCTACTACGTAACAAAGAAAAAAAAACAAAACAGCTGCGAACAAAAAAGCCAAGAAAAATAGAGATTTTCATGCGCCCAAATGACTGTGAAAAAAAACAACAACAACAACAACCAGAACAACAACTGGCAAAATGTAAAACAGACAAACGGGAAACGTTTGCTTTACACACATGCCTCTCCCCCCCTTCCCTCGGTCGCGCTAAATGTGCAGCTGCGTCTGGCAATGTAAGCAAATCAACAGCCGACAACTGCAAACAGAGCAAAAGCCAAATGCTGTACTGGGAATTGTTATAGTAGATAGGCTGGAAAACAACACCCAACATAAACACACACACTCACACACACGCACAAGCTCAGTCCAAATTATACACGCATCGTTGCCTTTAATGTCTGTTACCTAGAAAAGTTGGCCCAGTTTTCATTCAACATCCAACAAACACAAATAGATCCTTCAGCCATATTCACTTTTGGCCTATTTGTGTCAGCTTGTTGTTGCCAACAACACAATACTTCAATATAAAATCTATTACTGTTACTATTTTATACATATACAGTCGAACTTCCATATAACGGAACTCAAGGGAAGAACAAAAACCTTTGTTGCATGCAAAATTTGTCATATAGATCATGTTTTTGATTGAACCAAGTTGAATTCGTTATAAAAAAAGCTTCGTTGCACGCAAGTTCGTTGGTGGGAAGTTTAACTGTACTATATTTTATTATTTCGTATTTTTGGGTATGTGGAAATTGACATGACTTTTGTCTTGCTAAATAGTTTAAATCAAGCTGACAACTAGTAAATAACTATAATTAATTTGTTTCTAAGTTTCTATAAAAAATGGTATATTTGTCAGTTGATTCTTATAGCTTTTTTATAACCAAAAGAAATCAGTGATCATTCCTACTGTTAAGTCTCTCCTAAAGCGTATTTTTGATTCGTTGTAACCTGTATTCGCATTCGTTTTTTTTTGATTTCATGCACTTTAAACTTGTTCATCTACAAATATTTGCAAACTAAGCCTTCAAACAACAAAATTCACTTAACTGTTGCATACTTTTTTGGATAGCTCTGTATGCCTCTCGCTCGTATGTGTTCGTCGCATGTGTGTTTGCAGGCAAGAGAAATTATAGGGACGAATAAAAAAAAGTAAATAAAATAAATATGCAAATGAAGTTGTTGTTAATGTTTGTTGCCACGTTGTTAACTTATTCTTCTTCTTCTGCGTTTGGGGGCAAGTTTTCACCTCCTGCCCCAAACTTCTTTCGTTTGCGGTTTTCATTTTGATTTCATTTTTTTTTTTATATTCTGTTTGACTTTTTTGCATGCCTAAAAGTTTCTTTATGTAAATAAGAAATTTATTTTTATGTTAGCGCGCGCCTCAAGTTGTAAAAATTGTTGTTGCATCTACTTGGGGCATCATCTTTCGTTTTATTCTTCCTTACTTTTTTAGCTTGTTTTATTACCAGGCGCCTTAATTTAGTAGTTTGCGCTGAAGTGGCCCAGTTGCGCCAGCAGCAAGCAGTAAGCGTACTTTTGGGAGTTGGCATAGCATTTGTTGGTTTTGTAGCTACTTTTGACTAATGCCAACTCCTTTAATATTTAAGGCTAACCTTTTTGAGTTTAATTTGCATTTTTGTGCTTCTGTTTATAGCTTACTGCCCCTCAACATAAGTGAGTTATATCTCTTATGATGGTGAGTGAGTGAGTGAATGAAAAATTATCTTCATAAACTTTATATTAATTTTTTAGAGGAGTTGAGCTAAGAAAGGAAAAGTTTGCATGAAACAATTTTGAGATTAAACAAAAAGTTATTTGAATTAATAGTTGGTTTTATTTTCAAGTGAAATTTCTTTATAGAAAAAACTATTTGAATAATGATTACTTTTGAATATATAATGAAAGGCTTACCTTTTTGAGTTTAATTTGCGTTTTTGTGCGTACTTTATATTAATTTCCAAGAGAAGTTTATCTAAAATATGAAAATAATGATTAACTGTGAATATTAAATGAAAAGCGAATGATTAAATATGTTAAGTATGAACCCAAGAATATTTGTTATATTGTTCGATACTTTTTTTGTATACTTTATGCTCTCAAGTTTGATTGTAAATAATATTCATTTATGCGTTTTTCCTTTTTGTAAAAGCAACTTTCCATGCAATATTTATAAATACTTGCGTTTAGGTCTTTTGTTTGTTATATCAAACATACATTTCTGCCTATAGATTTTCCTTTTTTCTTTTAGTATTATTTGATTTTCATATGCCACGCTCATACACAATAGGCAGCCGTTCCATCTAATTACGGCTCTTTCAGGCACTTAAGCACCTAATGCTGCCAGCTGATTCCATTCACATCGCAAACACCACCCACACACACATGTGCTTACACAAAATGAAAGAAAGAAAAAACCATCTCATAGATTTCCATTTAAATGCGATTTCGTTTGGCTCTTCATGTAAGTCACACACGCGAGCGCATAAAATTTTGTTACCTATTTCTTTTATTTTTTTATATTTTTTTTGAGGGAGGTATGGAAATCGATACGCAAGGGTACTCACTGTACAGCTCCGAGCGCAATCAAAGCCAAGCAATAATTAGGAAGGGGGATCGAAAAAAAAGTAAATAAAAACAAAATGGTTGCAGCAATTGGCACTTCATCACTTAAGCACCTGAGAGAAGCATTTTTCACTTTCAATTCCATGCAAAAACAAATGCTTATAGCTGTCAATCGAACAGCTGTTGTGCAATTTACACGCACATCTTCAAAATTGACAACCGGAAGATAGAAAGAACCATTTTTTTTTTTATATTTTGGGCTTTTCTTTCCCTGCTACGTGTGCACTTTGAGCGCAATCATAAAAAACAATTGATATGTAAAATATATATATATACAACATTCGTTGTGATTTTGTCTATTGTTGTTGGGTTCTGTCACCTGTCTGTTTTTGCTGTTCTTGTTGTTATGCTTTTAGCAATTGTGCGCTGATTGCGCATACGCCGAGTTATCCAAATGCACACGCAAGCAATTCCGGTTGTAAATTGTACGCGATTTCTCACAAGCAGCCAAACTAGTAGGAGTGCTCTAAGAGAATAATCGATTGCAAGATACCCTACAACTGTCTAAATATTATAAAATATGTAAAGAAGTTTTCGGTAGAACAATTTGATTTCCGGAACCCTTCCTCTGGAAATTTACAACTTATGAAATGCTTCGAACACTTTGTTTACTTTTCACAGGGTATAACAAGGTGTAAAATATTGTTTCCTTCTCTGTGTGTGCTTGTGTGTTGCCTGAAGCCTTTTCACATGTTTTGAAGCCCAAAAGCCTGTGACAAACAAATTTCACCTGCTGGCAGTTTGTTTTTTGTCTTCTTTTTTGTTATCTGCTTTCTCGCCTGAGGCGTTTGTGGAGACGCCAATGCGGCATGCTGTCAATAAATTGACAGCAATTGAAGGTTAATAAAACACTTTTGAGCTCTCTTTGTCTGCAGCAAAGTCTGTGGCAAATATTTGCGAAAAACCTAAAAGCAATAAATTTTATGGCTAAAAATGTATTTTGTCCACCTTTGCTTACGAGGAGTTACCTTCAATTTCATATGCTCTTACTTGTCGAAAAGGTTTGGATAATCTGATTTGGCGTGAACGAAAAGTTAAGTAAGATAAATCAAGAACCCAATTGATATGGGATTTGGATTACACTACGACAAAAAGTCTTTGCCCAAAAGCGATTGTTAAAACATGATATTTTAGGCTTCAACTAAATAAGCTGCATTTCGATGTAAGAGCATTTATATTTCGTCATTCGCCCAAAAGCGTTTTTATTTATTTATTCTTTCTTATTTTTCATCTCAATTTATTTTATGCCTGAGAATAAACTCAAAATTGATTGAAAATATTTGCAACCATTTAAAATCGAAAAGTTACGAATACTTTGCTTAAAGCTTTAAAACGAAACAACTTCAAACTTTCTTGTTGTTTTTAATCTCTCGTCTAGTTCAGCTATCAAATATTGAACCCAGCCAGTTCTCCTTTGTTGCTGCTGCTGTTGCTACTGCTGTTTCTGCTGCTCGAAAACCAATTTCACAAAAATTAGCCTCTTGCTCGAAATTAAAGCGCATTTCTCTGTAGAAATCAAAGCGACACAGCTCGATTTTACAAACTACCTCACGCACGCGTACCCTTCCTTCCTTTCCTTTCCTTCCTGCTTGCTCTTGCCTCTGTTCGTTCCTCTTGTAATAAGTTCCTTCGAAATTAACATGTCACCGCCGAGAGACATTAACGTTCCTGCACTTCAAGCATGTAGCTCTGCTACCCCACAAAATGGTCTATTGGTGTACGAGTGTGTGTGTGTGTGGATCGCATGTGGATTGTATGTGCTTCGAAATTCGAACGCTGTTAGATGTATTTTCTGGCTTGGGGTAAATGCTGTTAAGGGGACAGCTGAACTAGAAATTTTTCTCCAATGTTCAATGCAGAAATTACCCCAACTAAATATCGAATGTTATTGTGGATTGAAGGAGTGTTAAGTTAAGAGATGTTGCTGGTTTTTTTTTTTTTTAAAGTTTAGCTTGTCGAATAATATTCTGATAAGCTTCACCTATCTATGCTTATAACTTGTCCTTCGATTAAATATTAAAAACTTTATTGAACTGTTTATTTAAAGCCAAATCTTTAAACACTTGGTAAGCGTTGGCCCTTGAACTGTTCCACAAATTGCCATTATCATTTAACTTATTTTCAATATCAATTAGGCAAGCGATTAAATTGCCCATATGTCAAGTTAAATACTCTCTCTTTGGACTAATTAGCACATTAAAAGTCAAATGGGCTAATCATAATCAATTATTTATACAAGTTTTCGAAGTATTTCAGCACATGCATATAAATCAATGCTTGCCACATATACTATACTATGTGCAACCACTTACGTTTTCGTGGCAACAACAACAACAACAAAAACAACAAGCAACAATTGTTAATTGCAATTTGTGCGCCACACAAACACACATCATTAAATGCTTGCGAAACATGAAACTTCCGACATTTGTAATTAATTTTGCATGTTCTATCTTTCTCTCCCTCTGTCTCTCTCTCTCTGCCTTGCAGCCAGGTTAAAAACAATTTGCGACCCACTGACAAAACTTTTTGCGCCCTTTCACTGTGTGCGTGTGTGTGTGTGAAATGTTTGAAATCACGCACCAAACATTTTCAACAATTATTGGCAAGCGGTAAAAGGCACTAGAAACAGAACAATTAAAAAGGTGGATGGCAAATAAATGCAAGACTTGAAGATGCTCTTTGATTTTCAATGCAAATGTAAGTAATACAATTTTATTTTGCTTATTTAAACAGTTTTAAAAAACAGAAAGTTAAAAATCCTGAGTAAAAAATGCATCCTTAAATTCGCATTTTGCTCTAGCTATTCCCAGATTTTCAGCTTATTGCAGGGTATTTTTTTTGCAATAATAAATATTGCAATCAAAGCGCATGAAAACTGCATTGTTAATTACACACTCAAGTGATGTTGCAACACAATTTTTGCCACTTATCAAAAATGCAAGCGTTCCAGTTCCACCATAAATACAAAAACATAATCAATAGGCAAATATATATATGCATATATAATTTAGGGCTAAATGTTTGCTCTGCGAATTAAAACAAAAATATTAGTGTTAATCTACTTAATTATTCATTGTGATAAATCTCATTTCCATATGAATTGTTTATAAATAAATCGATATATTATTTGATTTTGGTTGCGTTTGCCAAAAGTGTGTTTGTCTGTACGTGTTGACTGGGCCCAAAATCGTTTAGAGACGGCTAATTCCTGTCAAGAGAACAATAGCCATAATAACAAACTAATCTAAGCAATTGGGCTTGTGCTATATTTGCATGGTCAAGTTATGCATTTATGTGTGAGTGTTTGTGTATGTGTGTGTGTGCTGGTGTGGATAGCACCCTTAAATGCATATACACATGCATACGTAGTTTGTTATATTTGCTAAGCGCTTACTTACGCACACACAGACACACAGACAGTTACTGCAATGCAAATGGCTGACTCAGCGTGGAGCTATAACACCCATCTTCATTGCTTAATGTTGGAGCGCAGTAGAAGGGGCGGAAGTTGCCACACCCACGCAAGGCACAATTTGCATTAATATTATTTAGGGGGCGGCAAGTGAATGCATTCGCTAAATTTAATTCAACATTATTTCGCCAAAGTTTAAAAATTTTGCATAGCATACTTTTTAGGGTTAAAATTAAATTTGTATAAAATTATTATTCCGACATGTTAATATTCTTTTGTTTTTATATCTTCGTGAAACATTTTGTGTTTTCGCAGCGTTATTTAAGAGTTTCAAGTTTCGCAGAACATTTAGAACAACCCGCTAAAGTTAGCCCAGGTTGGCAAAAGCAAATCAGCGCCAATGTTATGGCAGCATTTTGGCCAAATTGCCAACTGTTTTGCAGTATATGTATATATGTTTGTGTGTATTTGTGTGTATATGCAAGATTTAGGAGAATACCTTGTCGTTTCTCAATGCTTTGTTGTCGTACAGTGGTTTTGGTTTCGTTGTCTGCACGGCACTGGCGGCGGCTCCACTTGTTTCTCATTTGTTTGCAGATTTTTGTGTAGATTCTGCGGCTGCTTTGGCGCTTGTTTAGTTTATATTTATATATATTGTTGGCATTGTCATCGTCGTCGCTGTATTGTTGTTGCAGCCAAGCTGTGTCAAGGTGTGCGCCACAGGAGAATCAAAATTTTTATATTTATTTTTTGTGTGTGTTCATTTTACCTTTTCTTGTCGGCCTTTAAGCTTGAGTAATGTTTTTGTGTCCTTGCAACTGAAAGCGGCTCAGTTTTTCAGCCGGCATTGTAAATAATAATGAAGACTTTAAGCTTTGCGAAATTAGCGCGATTTTCTTACTGTGTGTGTGTGTGTTGGCTGTGTTTTTGTGTGTTGTTTGCAGATTGCTGTTGTTGGCCTAATGAACTTAATTCGTTTACGTAATATGTTTGCCAACCAGCTGATGTTCTGCACTTATCTTTTTGATTAACATATGGAAGATAAAGTATACATATATTATATTTTGTATGTGACAGAATAATTAAGTTGCATATATATTTTTTGTGGCACATTAAACCATTATCTATTCTGTTTGATAAAGCTGAGGCTGAGCGTGTGTGCTTCTTGTTGCATAACTTTTTTTTAAATATTTAATACGATGTCAAAACCTTTCTTTTCTCAAGCATAAAATTTGTGAGCTGCTGCTTAAGTGTTTTTTTTTTATTATTTTATATAAGATTAACATTGTTGCAATGCTTTGAATCTTAGGATTTGAGCTTGCCGATAAGTTCCTTAAAATCCTTATTCTGACACTTTCAAATGAAAAGCACTTGACCTCATTTATGTTTACAAGCATAACGCTTTGAGCCACGACCAACAAACAGCCACAAAAACAACGATTGACATGACAACCCATTTAATTTTCATACTTTCTCTAAAAAAAAAGAACTTAACCCTGACTCTCGGCGTTGGGCAACACTTTATTCGCATTTTTTATCTCATCTCTTGCGACGCGCATTCCAAATGCACTTTTTTTTCGCACAAAAATATTGTAAGTGGTTTTTTTTAAAGCTTTTTATTTTGTTGTTGCGCATATAGCTTTAGTATTTTTATTTTATATGTTGCCACTCTCTGCTTTTTTTTATGTGTATTTTTTTATATTTTTTGGAAATTTAATTTTTTTCTGCGCCCAAGTCGTATACATAGTTGAGATTTCTTTGCTTGTCGCTTGTCGGGGCATTTTGTGGCTTAGCAGTGGAGGCTTAGACAACTCTTCTAGCACTATGCGACACACGCACACACACACACATACACACACCCACGATGTCCTTGATGCTGGAAGCTGACTGCTTGAAGCTGATGTCGTTGTCGCATTTTCCCCATGTCGACGTTTATTTATGCAAATTTAATTTCCATACTAAACGTTATATGCGTGTGTGTGTGTGTGCTAGTGTGTGTGAATGCTACAAAATTCACTTAGCTCTGCCCAGTTGGCTGGATTTTTACTTACTCGTTGCGGGCTCAAAAGTATTTTTTGTTTTTCTCTCGTTTTTTTTTTTATTCGTTATTGCATTTTATCAGAACCTGATAAGTGAAGTGGCTTCTTCTACTATCTCTTCTATGTTTTTCTCTCCTCTTTCTTCTTCTCTCTCTCCCTCTCTCTCTCTTTTGACATTTTTATCATGCTGCGGCGCTAAAATTGTTTGCTTGCTAATAGAAAATGATTTTTTTCGAGCTTCTTTTTGCTTGTCGCGCACTTCATTTGCATTCCTTGGGCAAGGGAGCAATGTCCTTAATTAAGTAACATTCAAGAACAAAAATGAGGAGACAAAGAAAGGCCTCCTTGCTACTGTCGTTAAGCTCCTTGTCATATGTGTGCGCGCTTGTTCAGGCTGAGCTCAACTCGCATCATAAGCTAATCTCAAAAATTGTCTGTCATTTTGCTCGTTTTGCCTTTTCCATCCTCTTTGTGCTCCACACACAAAAGTCCGATTTTTTTTATGTAAATGGCGCTCAGGGTGGATAAAACATTTTCGGGGTTTTTTTTTTTATCTCGTGCGCCTTGAATTATTGGCAAGCATACACAAAACCCAAACTTAACCACGCCCAAACCACCTATGTTGACCAGGCAAACTTTTCATGTGGCCCATTTTGTGGTGCGCCCCAAACGTTTCAACGTGGTTACTTTCATCATTCCAAACAAACAAAAAGCAGCAACCAAAACTATGGCCGAATCTGAATCGAATGTGCTTTTAAAAGCTGCTTGTCGTAAATTTCAAAGAAATGAGGAACTGAAAATGTGCATGAAAGTATGCCAAAATGCTTGTAATTTAACTGCATTGAGGTTGAAAGTAATTCAAAGGAAAGTCAGAATTTTGATTTAAAATATCTTAGAATGTAATAATTCGATCAAGTACGAAAAGATAGTTCACAAAGTCTAATGAACATTGGGGCAAACAGACGATAGTCTGTGTCTTTTTGTGGGACATTGAACTTGTTGGGACTTAAATGATTTGAGTTCATTGGCGACAGTTGCGACGCGACGCGACGCTAGTCGACTTTTGTACACATGAAATATGAGCTTTTGGCATCCGGTTGTGTCGCAGCATGCGACTTTAAACACACATACGGATACAAATTTGTAAGGTTTTGCTTTAAGCCGGCATGCGGTCCGAATTGGCTTGAATGGGAATGTGAATGGCGGACAAAATAAAAGAAAAAATGAAATTTTTTGGGATTTAAAAAAAGAAGAAAAAAGAAAGAAAGAAGGTCGCAACATCTGTGTGCAAGCATTCAGACAGCGGGTGGCAACGTATTTAGGTCCCTTAGTCCTTGCGAAAACTTATCAACGCACCATTTTTGCTGCTTGAATTAAATTTTGTGAAGTGCAGCGACGAAGACAGAGATGGCAGCAACAACAGTGCACTAAAAAAAAAGAAAGATGAAACGGAAGTGCTGCCATAACGCCAGGCAAACCGGAAGCAGCCATTGAAGCTCCTGTTTGCGTCGCGTGAAAAGAGCTCGGCTAAAAGGATTCCGCCACAATTTGTTTGATGTTTGCTACGTGTTTTCAAATAATTCCACCAGTTTTATGCTGTTTGCTCTCGTTGCTGCTTCTGTTGCTGGTTTTTCTTTTTTGTTGGTCGCAAGTGTTGCAGCAACTGCTGTTGCTGTTGAATATAAACTGTATATATTTTCGAGGCAAAATTGTTGGAAGTTGTGTTTTTTTTCGAGCTGTTATTGTTGTTTATTCTGTGCTACAAAAGTTGCGATAAGAAATATTTGCAGGTAGAGTGTCCACTGAAGTTCAAAATAGTCAATATATAAAGAAATATCTATTGAGTTAAATAAAAACAAAATAAATTGCCTTTGGTTGTGGCATAAATTTATAGACAACGTGTAAATTGATTTTTTTTTTAAAACAATCTTGTAAATAAATAAGACTTGTAGCTTTGGCATTTTTCACTTAAAGCTAAGTACTTCAACTATTAAAGTTAATAAAACTCGAAAGGAAATGCGATAATAATATTATGAAACAGAATAATTTCTACGATTTGCTTTCCTAAAATGCTTTTTTCTAACATTTAAACGCTTTGCGAAGCCTTCAGCTCAGTTTTCTCATCATGCTAATATTAATACCTATCAAAAATTGAAAAAGTGAGTTGAAGGCAAGAGCATAAAGTATAACTTTGCACAATTCGCACTTGCGGCTAATAAATGGTGTGAAATTTCCATAAAATGAAAGTAAACGAAAAAAAAAAAAACAGCAAAAGATGAAACACGTTGTGTGTAAGGCTTTGTGTGTGAGTGTGTTTGACGGAAATAGGATGTAGTAAAAATCTCTAATAGGAAAAGAAGGCGAGGCACAGGCAGCAGCACAAAACTAATTTCCCCAAGGCGCTGCAGCTAAAACAACAACAGAAGCAGTAACAAATTGTGTGTAGAGATGGAAAGAGAGAGAGAGAAAGAGAAAAGCTAAACTGACCGACTGACAGAAAGACAGACAGACGCACAATAAATTTCAGCAGGCCAGGCATTAGCAACTTGTTACAGGAGGTTGGAAATTGGATGTGGGTGTGGCCTTAATGTGGGGAAAGTGGTAAAGTGGCGAAGAGGAGCGGGATGCTTGTGCTACTGATGGCCATCAGTTTCGGGTCGTTCATCCAGTGCGTTTAATGTGAGTCAACAAAGGTTATTGTTGCCCATAGGCCATGTCTTTAAGTAACAAAAAAAAACCTATATAATAATTTGTACTACAACATTGAATTTGTTATTGTTGTAGGAAAGCCTTTTGTAATTGTAGTTTTTCAAGGCTTAAGAGAAATTTGTGTTTAACTTAAAGAAAGTTTAAGGTGAACAATTCGTTTGTGACACGAAAAGTGTAAATTGTTATGTGATGAATTGTTGCAAGGAAGATGGATTATTCTTTAAATATTATTTTAATAACAAAGTTCTGTCAGCAAAAGTTTGATGAAATTAGATTTAATCTTTGACCTTCAACAAATTAATCTTATTTCATATAGTAAAAGTATGTTCTTCTTCTCTTCTTAATGACTTTCGCTTGCCACAACAACAGAATAAACAAATTAATTTGTCATAAGGGCTAACACCCACAACAAACTTTAGTTCATTAAGCTCGTCTCGATGTTATTTCATTTAATATGAAGTTGAATAATTTTTAATATGTCCACAAGGTGTTTATTAGCAACACGGGAATAGTGGGCGTATAAGTAATATTATACAGCAGCTTTTAATCATTTGTTCTCTTATGCCTAGAGATATTGCTCATACGTAGTGTGTGTGTGCGCAAATAGTCTGAGCCTCTTAAGAGGCCCACTAAAAGCCAAAAGTCATAAAAGCAACAAAAATTATACGAGAAAAATAAGTGAAAATACTTGGCAGAGTGGCAAAGCAAACAAATGAAATAAACTACAGAAAAGAAAAAAACGAACAGGCAAAAGGTGCTCAAGCAAGCAAGCAGAGCAAGGGAGGGGGAGGGGGGCTGAGATGAGGTGAGGTTGAAGTGTGGTTTTGTTGGTATTGCTGGAATGAGCTGTGCTAAGTAGAGCAACAATTATGGCCGAGAGAATGGTTGGCATAGCAACCACCAAAAAGACGTCAATGCAGACTGTCGTCGGTGGGCTTTAATAACAACATTTAGTCACCAGCTACCAGCTTGAGGAGCGTAGTGACGAATTGAAGCTTAATATATACATATATGTATAAAAATATATATTAAATGCCTTTCCCTTCGCTGCCTGCTTTCACATTTGTAAGGGCTTTCAACAATCTGATGTTGGTTTGTTTGTCTTTATTTATTTTTCGTTCGTCACACATTTTTGAACTTTGTGAGGCGTGAAACAAGTCATGCAACAACTGAAACAGCAAAAGTAACCGCAACTCAAAGAAAAACAATTCATAAAACACTCACGAAAACTGGTAATTGTGATCGTCAATTGAGCGCACTCGTCCATAATGCAATATTTTATTCAAGGCATAGCTTTAACAGGCTATCAATCATAAGTTGAACAAGGAAAAGGAAAAGCAAAAAAGTAGGTCCAAACATATTGCTTAGATTAAAGCTATTCTAAGTTCAAGTAAAAAACTACCTGGAAATCAATAAAGTTAGTTTACAAGCTTATTCATTTGATTCGTTCAAAGAAAGGAATATTGTTACCAATTATTTAATATAAAATTTATTCAACTACATAATTCATTCATCAGAAATCAAATAATCGATAACGACTTATTATTTCCAGTCGAAAAACTTGTCGTTCATTGAAATTTGCATAGCAGATTTTGTGTTGTGTTGAGTTGAATGAGTTTGGCATCATCATCATCATCAAGCGCTCTCAGCATTCTATAATACTTTATGTAAACATTTTAATGGCTATTTTGACATCAACAGCCTTAGCTACACTTGAATTATACTCAGAAAGTTATTATTATAATGCAAATAATAATAGTTAGAACAACAAAAGCAGCAGAAGCAACTAACGAACGCATGTCAGATTGCACAGATTGAACAGATTTTCACAACAAGAACGAAGACGTCTAAATATAATGCATATTTACAAAATACATATGTACACAACACACATACATGTAAGCTTATGTTTACTGCAAGTGTTTAGAAAATGGAATATGCCAGCATTTTAATGTTGGTGTTTGTGTGTTTGTGTTTGCTTCGTCACATGTGGACTTGAGCTCTTGAGAAATTAATTTCAAGTGAAAATATTATAGCATATGCAAACACAAACAAATAAACAAAATATGGCAAAAGATATGAAGAAGGCGAAAGAGACGACAGCTGACAAGAGACAAGAGTATGACACGCCCATCTGCCAGATATCTGATGAAAATTATTGTTCCATCATTGATTTTAAACATTAAGCTGCCAACAGACAAAGATTGGCATTAATTCAAGCTTTCAGTTTGTTGAAAGAAGGCATCTTAAGTTATTAAAAGCTTATTATTATTACAATAATTGATTGAAAACACATTTTCTGCTTTTAGCTTTTTGCTGTCTGTCATCTTTATATCAATAATCCCATCTCTTAACAATATCAAAGGTCAAATTAATAAAGAAAAATTATTTTCTAAAATCACTTTACTAGGTCAAAATGTGTCGCAGCAAAGTTGAAGGAATATTTGTATAGGACTCTCTCTCTCTCTCGCTTGAGTATTGAAGGCATCTTCAAGTTGAAAATGCGCAATGAAGCGTTTATATATTTCGTTTACCATGAAGTACTTACGAATTGCCAGCAATTTTTCTGCATCGCATGAAATTGAAGTTGTTTTTTTTCCTCCCCCCGCTGTCCATCCGTTTCCACCCGTCCCCTTTCCCTCTCTAACAAACACTCACTGCTATCAATATCCTGGCAAAAGGAAGCGAGAGCCAATCAACAAGAAATACATTTACTCACTTTCGCCTTTGCGCTTTTTATGAAATCTCGCATGCCTTATTTCATGGGCATAAAACGACAAAGCAAGAGGGTGTAGGCGTGAAGTGGGCATAACATTTGTTCATTTCCCTTTTTTATTCACGACAATATTCATATTAGCGTCCAAATTTAACGCCCACTCCTCAACGCAGAGATAGAAACAACAAGAACAACAATTGTGCCTTGGCTAGTGGTCCATGATGATTTCCAATCTGCGTTTGCCCAGCTTTTGATGTTCGAAACGTTTGTCTGTCTGTCTGTCTGTCGGCTTGACTGTTTGTTTATGTTCGAGTTGAAGCTTCCGAAATGAATTTGTAATACGGCAATCGGCAGTATTATTTATAACGCATTTGTGCTGATGCTTTTTGTATTTATAGCATTATGCTGAGATTTATTTTTATTGCCAAGTTATTACGCATATCGATATGGTAATAAATTTTCTTTGCTCCCAAAACGCTGGCGCGGCAAACTCTCTAGTGAAAGCACAAGCTCAAGCTTTTCATCACTGCCTCCCTTCCTCCGCCTTCTTCCCCTCTTCTACGCTTTTGCTCAACATAAACTCTTCCTTTCCCGCACAAGACTCACAATATTTCGGGTCTGAAGTGGATTAAATTTGCTGTATCAAAAGTATATATATACAATTTTGCTTGCATATTTGTACCCTGTAGGAAGTGAAGATGCGTAAAAGGGGTATTACAATTTAATCTATTTCAATGATCAATCGATAAATATCGATATATATCAAAACTCTTACAAAACAATAAACAAATGAAAAAAATATTTGAGCATTATCATTATTTGTTGTTATCCAAGGGCAACTTCCTGTCGAACATCTTTTTATATTATTATTATTTCCTCTTTATTTTTGTTGTCTTTTCATATTTACTTTTGGCAAAATTTGATTGTTGTGCCAAATTTTAAGCAATGGCAATGGCAAATGCTTTTTGAGTCATTTTGTTGCCAATTCCGCAAGCTCTTCAAACGAATTTCTGCAATTGGCCAAGTTATTGCGTTTGCTTCTTTCCTACCATGACTTTCTCTCTATGCCCGCAAGTCGTTTTTTGCTTTCTGCTTTTCTTTAAGCCATCAATTAAACCACATGAAAAGCGCTTGTGCGTATTTCTTTGACAATTTCTTGTGAAATAAATTATTGAAAATTTGCATTTTGTCAACATGAATGATAAAAATAACTTGTCTGCAGACAAACTATAAGAACAATAAAATCGCATAAATATGGCAGTAAATAATGATGTAAAACTGACTAAATCTTGCTTTAAAAATATAGACTGTACGCAAATACTATTTAGTTTGTTATGCTTTCAAATCAATTGTTGCTTATTGGCACATAGTTTTGACAATGTTAGCACTTTCAAAGGGACAAACAGACGACAACACAAACAGAGTATTGTTAAGGCAACAATAATGCAATGCACAAATGTCTAATTAATTTGTGTGCCTAGTAATGAGCTTTATTACAATTTCAATGATCATTAAGTGCGGCTGTAAATCGAGCAGCGACGCAATGAACTCTTGACCTGACCTCTTAGGTAGACCAAAGAGTCAAACTAAATTTCAATTAGGGAATACTTCCCTCAACTACATAGTATATATGGGCCCAGCAGGAATACAACAAGACCAGAACATGAGCAGTAAATATTTAGTACTACATATATGTCCAATGAATGTCCTGTTCATTGCGGTCATACATTCAAATTAGTTGGCGCCAAGAATGAGAATGTAGTAGCGTTATTAATGGATAATTATGCCAACAAGTCTGGGCCATTGGCAATGCAGCTTAAAACTGTTTAATTAGAAAAGCTTAACTAAGGCTAGACGCTGGATTTTCGTTGCTTTTTTTGTGGCTTAATTGAATTACCAAAACACAACAAATCGAATAACAAACAACTCGAAATGCAACTTAATTACAAATAATCCCATATGATTAACGAAAATACGCGTGGCAAAAGTGTTGTCTCGAACGGCAATCGATGCCGAAAGGCATATAAATGCGGCTTAGTTGTTGTGTGTGTTGCGTGCGGAATTCAATAAAAATTCTAATGCCTTTCTGATGATAATCTGACTCTGGCTGCAAAATCAAACAGCAAACCTTGCCCCAAACAATATTTGCTCTCTGCCTCGCCTCGCCTCGCTTTGCTTTGCTTCTGCCAAGTTTGGATCCTTGGGGCCTTGTTGGCTGCCCCTAGACACGTTTTTTCAACCTGTTTTCTTTGGGCTTTTCATTTGTTTCGTTACTCTTTTGAGAAATTCGCTTTTAAGTTTAGTTTTTTAAAGAAAAAAGGATGCTTTAACTATATTTTTTGTATAGCTATTATTTTAGCTGTAAGCGTATACAAACTTCGACTTGTCAAAGTTAGCTTGTTTTTTTCACATGTTTTCATTTATTTTTTTTTTGGGGTTTTTGGAATATTTGCAACGCTCAATGCTGTCAACTAGACAAGGACTTCGATTGAAATTCCTTTAACGCCTCGCCTCGCCTCGGTTGGCTTTTGTTGTTGTCAAGCGTATCTCACTCTTTGTCTGTTTGTTTGTTTGTCTGTTTGACTGTGTGCCTGGCGTGCGTTTGACTTGACTCTTGCGACTTCAACTTCACGCTTCGTTAACTGTAAATTCCCGACAACCAGAACATACGTTCTCTCACTTTCTCTCTCCCCCTCTCTCTCTTTCACTCACCTTTAACACTAGCCTGCTGTTGTACATATACATATTTATTTGTTAATACCTTTGTATGGCTTTTGGCCTGGCCGACTGCTAAATTCGATTGGTTTTCATCCTGTTTGCCGCATTTGCTGCTTGGCTAGATTTTTTCATTTTGTCTCACCTTGTTTTTGTTTTGTTGAGCTTTCTTAAATCTATTCATGCCACCCGCCACTCTCTCTCTACCTCTATGTTTCTCTGTATAATTCGCACATTGACATTTTGATTGGCATTGACAACACACTTTTCTCTCTTGTGTAGAGGAATTGATTATGCACAGCTGGAGAAATTGTTGTCGATTAAATGAGAAAATACCACAAAACAGTTTAAGCTTTAAGCCATTTCTATGCGTATGCGCAATATATAATCTGGCGGCTTCTTTTTGTTTTTCTGCAATTTATGAAAATGTCCTCTGGCTGTAGACGTCTGCAAAAGTTCTTAAACGAAGCTGAGGGAAAACAATGGCATTAAAAATGATTTGAACATGTTTAGACGCATTAAAAATGAAAGAAAAATATTGAGAATGAAATAAAATTAAAGTTAATTTAGTTAACAAATTCAATCTTTAATTAATGTTAAACGAGGCAACAGCGAAAGAAGCTTAACATTTGGCCAATGTAATTACATAATTTGAAAGCCTTGTCGGCCTGTCAAATGCATAAAGCCCTCAAAGGACGCCAAAGTGGGCAGGATTATGTATAATTCAGGGTATTTAAAAAAATGTTTGAGAACATTACAGGTGTGTTTTTATCATTTTACTCTTTGCTGTCTCGTCTTCTCTCTCTCTTTTGTGTCTCATTTCGACTCTTTATTTTTGGCCTCGTTTCCTTTGACGCTTTATGACGACTTAAGTCAGAGGGAACCAAGCAAAATACCTTCTGTTTTTAAGTAAAACTGAAAATTATATGAAAAATCTTATAGTTGAGGGCGAGAGAGAAAGAGCGAGAGAGCGAGCAATTAAGAGTGAAGCCGAGCGAAAACTGCTTAAGATTGCTGTGTGTCTGTGTTTTGGCACACAGACCAAATGGAGTCTGTTGGGAAAATCATACGACAATTTGTTTTCTGCTCGCGTGTGCAATTTGCCATGGCAAGGGGTAAGTGAGAGGCTGGGGGAATAAGCGCTAATAGCCAAGCATTGCTTTTAATTGGCTCTCATTAAAAATTAAAAGCAACGGCAAATTGAATATGAGGCCAGTTGTTGTTGTTGTTGTTGTTGATTCCTCAACACCAAAACAGTCTTGGCCAGCTTCAATTGGGCTGCTCAATTCACATTCAGGACCCACAACCCACAACGAGAAAAAAAATGCATTTAGTAGCATTTGTAGAGAGTCCGCAAAAGTTTTGTCGCTAATTTGTTTGGCTGTTTTGCACGCAGTTTCAAAAACCAAGCACACACTTAATGGTACACATATGTGAGTGCGAAAGAGCGTGTGTGTGTGTGTGCAGTTTAGCATTTGGCTTTGGCTGGCAGCTGGTTTGTGCCAAGAAAATGAAATTGAATCCTATTTCACGCCCATCAAAGTTCGAGTTGCGTTTAACCCCAAAAACGCAAAAAGTTGTGTGTTTTTGAGATAGTTTCAAGTTTAATGACTTTTTGGTGGACTTTTGAAAAGCGCTTAGCAACATATACAACTACATGCAACGCTTGTGATTAGTCTATGTGTGTGTGCGTGTGGCAAATGTTTTTGCGGCAAGTGAAAGTTATATGGGTCAAGTTTCGCTAGAGTGTGATTATTTTAATTGACTAAAACTGTTTTGGGGAATGTGGCTAACTTGGCTAATATTCATTAGAATTGGAAAACTCATTTCGTTTGATAGGCAAAGGCTAAGTGTTGTCTATTAAACGGCAAAGTTAATCCAAAGTAAGGTCTTAATAGACTACGAATTATTATTAATATTAATCTTAATCTCTAGTTCTTTCTACTTCTTGCCCTTGCTAAGCCTATGAGTGCTCAGAAAGTTACAAATAATTGAATAAGATGTTAGATTTTTAACTTACTTAACATAGATTTTACCCATGACAGCTAAACTTTGATAATCGGATGATATTTTAACCTTTGGCATAACCGCTGCTATTGCGCCCTTTCACCTTCGTAGCTCAAAAGCGTGGCACGTTTGAACATTGAGAGAGAAACCTTTAACCAAACAGACAGCTGATATAATATTATTGACTCATATCGCATGCATATCACATACTCAAACACACACGCACACACTTTCCGAACCAGCTGTTCGTTGTCACAGCAAGCAGCTTCTTCGATTTCTTTCATTTGCCTTTGCTTCCTTTTGATTTGCCACTTTTTGCATAAAACGTTGAACTTGGCATAAAATTAAGTGCTCCAATTTAATTGAATTCAAGTGTGCTTGGGGTGTTGGGGCTTCGAATCAATCTGTTGCCAGTATAAAAGCGGAGCGTCTTTTGCATTTTAGCCATATGCTGCCAATTGTGTGGTGGGCATGGCCCAAACCCATGTATGAATTGTACCTTCGAAAAGACATTTAACACAAACTTGGCATATCGAAGCAATCAATGCGCTTGACATCAGGCACGTTTTCCATTCAAGTTTTTGCCTATCTTGAAGTGACAGCTGCTGTTGCTTCGATTTAAATTTGTGTTTTATCCGCGAAACTGAAAAGGTTGCCAAAGGTCTTTGGTATTTATTTGTGTTAATGTATTTTAAATTTGATTTTAAAGTTGATTATTTTCTTATGGCAGAAAGATTTTTAAGTTTAATGTTACGCTAACTCTAACTAGTTAACAAAAGTATTTTTTTTTTAACGTAAAAATCTTCTAGAAAAAAAAACATTTTTTCTATCAAATTTCAATAAAAAAATTCCAAGGAATTTATTCATTGTCGTTAGCTAAATATGTTGGAAAATTGCTCAAGTTGCGTGTCATGTCGCTAAAAGTTCACTTACCACTTGCCACTTGCCAAACCACACCGCATAACTGTTAACACCAAGCTTAAACTGTCAGATAACGATGACGTTGCCAATAAGGTCCTTTTTTTTCTGTTGAGCTTCTTCATCTGTTGGATGTTTAAAATGCCGCTGACAAATTTTGTCAGCTTGGCTTGGCGCGTATGGGTAAAATTGGATTTAAGCGCCAATTGACAACAAGCGAGACGCGTGAGGGGCAAAAAACTTTCTGAAACTTGTCAATCAGAGTGCAAACTTCAGCCAAACAGCAACAAGAGTAACAACAACATCCGACGGCACATCAGCCACGCCCGTTTTGCTGTTGACATTCAAGATATATAATGATGTCAATGCGTGTTGTTGTTCTTGTACAAAACGCCACTTAAACGCAATCAAACCCAAAAGCCAGTCATTGAGAATGGTGTGAAAAAGTGCTTCAATGTCAGCCACAAACTTACTTCGCACTGCTTTTCTTGCCAAAACCAAAATATTTTGCTTTCAATGATGCTGAAAATTTAATGCTCAAGTGTTTTTTTTCCCCAACATATAATACGATTCAATTAAAGTCACTTAGAAAGTGCGTTGACTAGCTGATAAAACGGTTAAGAAAGAATAATTGAATCAAACTTTAAATAATTAATATGGAAAATATTTGCTTATCGCACCAAAATGTGTGAAACTTTAAAGCTTAAATAATTTTCTCAACTTTACCGATTCCAATCAAATATTTAGTGAGCTTAAAATTTAAGCGAAACAAATCTATTTTCATAAACGTTTTTATTTACTTATTTTTTCTAAGCTTTTGCAAATATTTGAAAGAATAATTCAAAATTGTTATTTAACACATGTGTGTTGATTGCTTCTATTATTTATTTTCATATTCTGACATTTATTTGTGCCCCAAATGCTAAATGAAAAAATATGTATAAAATATATATTTTTTTTTCTATACTTTTCATTCAAACATAAATGCATATAATGTTTATTTAATTTAGTCTATTGTCCATTCTCACGTTTATGTACACATGTTGCATTTCTTTTTGCAACTTAAACGCAACACAATTTAAGCAAAAAAAACTTTTGCCAAAAAAATTTGTGCAAATCGGAAACGCAGCGAAATTTCTAAAAAAAAAAAACTATTGTTAACACATGCATAAAAGTTCTGACTCTCTCTGTCTCTCTGTCTCTCAGTCACATTCAGCAAATTGTTGCAGGTGCATAGATAAATGTGCACTAACACATGTAAATATATTGCATATATGCTTTTGACCACAGCAAAAGGTAACTGTTAAAAAATAAATGAGCGCATAAAAGGCGAACAGGAAATGCATAAAATGCAACAAACTCAACAAAAATTTCCGGAAACATATTTTTGTGTGTGGTTAATAATAATGTTTGCAGATGTTGCT
This sequence comes from Scaptomyza flava, assembly GCA_030179655.1. Lineage (NCBI taxonomy): Eukaryota > Metazoa > Arthropoda > Insecta > Diptera > Drosophilidae > Scaptomyza > Scaptomyza flava. The sequence goes on along the minus strand of JARNME010000029.1, from coordinate 1,468,412 downwards.
GTTCTTCTTCTTGTTGTTGCTGTTTTAACACACACACGCATACTAAACAAAAGTAAATTAAGCACCACACACACACATACATATACTTATAGAATGAATTTTATTAAAAAAGTTTTCGTAGATGTTTTTCCTGTGTTGCAAAAATATGTTTTTATATTATTTTGCATCGTTTGGGTGTGGCTTTAGTGTTGTGCTTGGCATTGAGAATGATTTCTAAAACCAAGCTGGCAATTTGCATTTACCATCTATTTAGAATGTGTGTATATGTATGTACGTGTGTGTGTGTGTGAGGACAAACTAACACCTGTTCATGTCAACTGTTGACGTTCTACAATACTGAATTCTAAAAACATTTTTGGGATAACATTTTGTGTGCCATGTCAGCATACAAACACATACACACAAACACACACACATTTACATAAAATATAATTAAAAATAACAATAGACATGAGCTTGATGATGATGATTGTCGGGGATTTTCAGAGTGTGGTAGTTGCAAATTTTGTGTAGCATACATTTTGGGGCAAAGATTTCTTGCATGTTTTTGCGTATGAGTTGTTGGCTTGCAAATATTGTTGCGATTATATGGGACAAATGCAAACAACTCACAAAATAATTGCATTATTATTGTGGTTGCCTTTTTATTGTTGTCGTTTGTCAGTTGACAAATAGTCAGCATTATGTTTACGTCTAATTGGTACCATCAACACTTGCTAGCCGTAAACTACTTGCATTTGCAATGTGTCATGCCATTAAAGGGTGATTTTGAATTTTGTAATAATTTTAGAGGTTTTTTTTGTGTGTCTATGTTGAGATCTTAAAGTTCTCGGGAAATCCTGTTTGCTGCTGCCATTGAAGTTCTTTATGGGGTTCCTGGAAAAAAAGAATACCAATCGTACGCTTTCTGTATGTAACATCGCTCTGTACGCTTGCTCAGTTGGCTTAATCGAATAACAGCTAAGCCCCAAAAATTCACGCTCGATTTGAAGTTCACTCCGTGCTCATTGTCGCCTATCACGAACAGTCAGGGACGACGAGACGAGACTAGACCATAGAACAGGATATGCAGTAGTAGCTGTAGCTGTGTAGCTGGCCCTTGGGTTGGATTCCATCTCAATGACCTAACTACAAACAGAAGTCAACATTTCTGCAACCTCTTAACCTCCCCATCCCCCCCCCCCCCCCACAGACTGTCACACTCATTAGATAACGCCCACAGAGGCTTCTGTTTCGACAGCCTTTTCCCTTTTTCAGGATAACCAGCCGTTCGTTCGTGTGTGTGCCTTGCTGAATTTTGGTTCTGGATATTTCGTCACTTAAGAGTCGACCCATTGCGAAATTGTTTTTTGCATAAAGAGCCATGGCCCCATCCCCAAAACGGATGCTTCGCTCGCTGTTGTTGTTATTGTTAGTTTTGTGTGTTGGCCCTCATGGCAACATTTTGGCCTGCAGGGGCCAGAAATTGCTTTGAAAATGTCGTCTGTGGCTCGATAGCCAAACAAAGGTTAACCAATTTTGAAGCAATGTGGGGTAAAGGCTATTGTCAGTGTCTTATGATAATGGGGGGGTCGGTTCATCCGCTCATTGTTTGAAATTGTTTTCAAATTGGTTGAAGATTAACCTAATTTGTAGACAATTTTCAAGTGATGTCATGAAAAAAGGTACACACTGTGCTTGAGTTTATATATTTTTGTTAAGGGAATATTTACTTTTAATATATATTTATTTAAAAGTGATTCTTGCCTTGTTTATATATATTAAAGCGTTAACTGATTGCGGCATAACAGCTAAGAAATTCTCTGAGTTCTTAAAAATATTTAACAGTCTGTCATTTCCCCATCGAATTAAATTACAAACTCATCAAAATCGCTCAATTTGCAGCTGACAATGTTTTCTGGATATACTATGTACATAATTGAAGGTCTTTGCGCATATACATATATACGTATGTTAGTCATCGTGATGCTATTCAATATGCATTCAGTGTGCAAACACCTCTCTTTCTTCCCCCCTCTTTACTGCTCCCTACTTTGACGTTCAGTGAATTGACGCCGGCAATTTGCAGCTACTTGCAGTTTTAGCCATCATCGTCTTGGCATCTAATGAGATTATGGAATTATGTATTCATGGAGCAAAAATGATGTCAGACGATGACTTAGACAATGGCCGCTAGCCAGGATCCTTGGCGGGGGCGGGGAGGGTGTTTTTTTTTCTGTTATATGAAATAGGAGAAGAATAAAGTGAGCAGAAGACAAACGCAAATTGCATACAAATGCTTAAAAGAAGTGAGTGCGAGACGACGAAGAAGAAGAAACAGCAGCAGCTGCTGCCAAGAACTTTTTTGAATCTTTTCTCGCCTAGCCCCGCCCCTCGCCTAGCCTCACCCATTCCTTTTACAACTTTTAACTGTCCACGTTCAAGTCGTGGCATCTTAGCGAGCGCAGTGCTTAGTTTAATGTATTTCCCCAGTTACCACACCAAATCCTCGCTTCCTCCCTTCCTCCTCTACTCTCTCCGCGCCTTTGAGAACAGCAACAGCATTTTGCACGACCTGGACGTCGTCCAGGACCTTTTTTGCCTAGCTTATTTCCGTCACATTGCAGCCGTTTTATTTGCAAAAATATATATTTCGCCATAGCAACAACGTCTGACTGCCTGCGCTTTTCTATAACATTGCCCATTGTTTTGTTCTGTGTGTTTTTTTGCTGGGCCATCATAGACGCAGGAGTCACAAATGTACATTGCCAGGAGACTCCTACAGCGAGCGCCATAAAGCGAAATGCAGCTGCAAAACAATAAACGGGAACAAACTGATAAATGTGCGAAAGCGCTATGCAAAGAAAAGAGATAAAACTACATTTGAAAAACCAACCACAGTGGAAACTGGCTAAGTGGATATCGTTGTGTGTTTTTGTTTTGTCAAAGGTGGCTTAGAGTTGAACTATGAATTTTGTTTAGCAAAGAAATTTCCATCTTACGTACCTCAAAGGGAATTGGTTTTTGCTTGAACTAAATTGGAAATTAAATCCTTTTATAGAAAACTTCGTTATATATGGACTGCATATGAATATAGGCACAAGTTGACACAAAACATATTGTTAATCTCTTTAAAGAATTTGAATTCAATGTAAAGAAAATCGCAGCAAAGATATATCCTTCTTAACGAATCTTTACTATATATGCACCCCCCATTGTGGCCTTCAATCAAAGTTAATTAAGCTAAGTATTATGCCTGACCCACTTAACCAAACCCAAATACAAAGTATTTGGCTCATCAATGCTTTTTTTTTTGTGTGAGTTTCTTTTGCAAAGTTTTTCGCATAAATTTTCTATGTGTCGCGTTCTGAAAATAAGTTTAAACTCATTTAGAAGCCGAAAATAAATATATTTTCTCACTTACAAAAAGCTGCAGCATACTTTTTGGCTCAATGCCCTTAAAGTTTAAGGAGTCAGAAGTCTGTTGTTAGTTTTTGTGCCATTTTCCGCTAAGAATCCATAAGTTAAGTCTACTTTAATGCCAACGTTAGGCTTGATTGTTATTAAACTAGAGATGTTTAGTTTGATAAGCGTGCAAAAAGTTTTAATTGAATTTTTCGTATGCATTTAATTGCCTTTTTATTGTGTTTGTCTCAGTTTTTGTTTTGGGGGTCCTAAACAAACATAAAACACAATTTTCGATCCTTTCTAAATAGCAACTCAATTTCAATAGCTCTCCCTCCCGCTCGCTCTCTCTCTCTCTGTCACTTTCACTTGTTGGAACTAATATTATTGAACGTTTGCCAGTTAGTAAATTAGAATATTATAAGTTTTGGCACGCGGCCGCAGCCTTTGCATAATTAAATTATGCGCCTCTCATGAATATTGCAGAGGCAAAAGCAAAAGCTTTTAAACGCCTCTTTATTTATGTATTTGGCGTTCAACAAACACAAAACAAAATTTATCTACCCTTACACCTCCTCCTCCCGTCTCTCCAATCCCTTTCTCTTTTTGGGGCAAAACAAAATTTTTTATTTATTTTGTTATTGAAAGTGCCAAGAAAGTATTTTCAAAGTGTTTTTCTTGCGCGTTTTTAATTAAATTTTGCCTTTGCAATCTGCTATTATAAAAAATAAAAAATATTAAAATATAATTTACGAAATTACATTTTCCGCTAATTGGCAAAGATGTAACTTTCATCCGCCATAACAGCAACGGCATGCAGTATTCAGATATATATTTTGAATTGCCAACCAAATGGGACCCATCGGTTTGTGGGACATCGTTTTCTGGGTTCTGCGGTTCGTCGTTTAGATAGCAACGCACAATATTGATAAACAAATGCCAATGCCAATGCATCTAACCAAACCCCTTCTCTCTCTCTCTCTCTCGTCTCGTCACATATCTGCATATAACACGTACTAACATGTAAGAGTTTGGATGCAAGTCGTGTTTTTTAAACGTGTCACGAATGAGAAATTATTAAAATTATTATCGATAAAGCATAAGTTTGACCAAAAACTGTTTCAACGACAACAGTTGAAAGCTTTTTCAGGTATAAGACAAATAATCTCTCATCTTGGGTTCGTTTAAGTACCAAAGCATCACCATCTCTAACGCACCCACACGCTCACGCACGCACACAAATGCATGTGCATGATAGCACACTCATCCATTTGCATCTGTTTGTGCTGCTGTGTGCTTGTGTGTTTGCTGGTTTGTGTTTGTGTAGGCGCGCGGACTTAAAAAAGTGTTCGCAAGCCAATATTGATAGCATTTCCCAGGCGGTAAGTGTACATCGAGTAGGCTGCCACCATCGAAAAAAGCTTTTCTATTGCTCCAATTACAGTAGCGGTATACCAGAAACAAAAAAAGATGCAGAGGAAAATATTGCGCGCGATATACGTGTGTGTGTGTGTGTGTGTGTGTGTGTGTGGATGGTCACGTTCTCATCGAGCATCGCTGGTCAAATGGGGGAAACTGGACAAAAACTGTGGAACTGATGCTGAATATAGAAGCATGCCTGGAATTTTAGTTTGCTCTTCACATGTCCTTCGCCTATATGCAACATTTGTTCAAATGTACATATCAATTGCGCTGTGGTTCTTTATCTGCGCTTGTGTATTGATGCATGCTTGCATTTATTCGCATGTCTACTGATGCCTAACTGAATTTTTCTCTTCAAGTTGCGTGATATGTGAAATGCACTGAAAAATCTGTCAAGCACAACAGAGAATGCTAATGCTTAGTGCGATAAATTTCGTGTTGTGTAATACAAATTTATGCTGACGAATCCAGCATAAACTCAACTACAAATTAGCCAATTTGCAAAACACATGCAAATTTTGCTTATTTTATGGCAATAACTAAAATTAGCAACTGATGCACTTGGGATAATTACAAAACACACAAAAAAAATTAGTATAAGAGGCGTAAAGTTTACCATTGAGTGCAGCAGATAAACGGAACAGCTAGAGAGCTGCATGAAAAAAGCATTGCCTATTTATTGGGGCCATCTATACAAAATCAGTATTCGAATGTGTGTGTGCATGTGGTATTCAAATTTATTCAAAACAATTTTATTCAAATCGCAAAAAACTAATTCGGGGCACGTACGCTCAACAAACAACAACACCAAAAAACAACATCTACAGACTTTTGCTAATAAAAGCCAAGCTCAATGCCAGTAAATTCATATATCTATGCCAACATGTGTGTGTGTGTGCGTTTTTGTTTGTATTTGTTATTAGTTTTTGCTAACGTTTCACAATAGTTTTTTGCCCCGCCATCTAGCACAGTTAGCGGCAAATACTCGTATTTTGTGTACTGCCCAGCAAATTATGCCATTTCACATATGTGTGTTGGTGTTCTGTGTGTGTGTGTATGTGTATGTGTGTTTGTGTTTTTGTATTGATTGTATTAGATTTTTGTGTGTGCGCTTGGGGCGGGATGGATCGAAAGCAGTTCTGTTGTAATTATGTCTAATTTTATTGCCACCTTCTTGTTTTTGCCATGCCACAACAATGGTCAAGGGAGTCATGGCTATTTTATGATTGCAACACACTCTGTAAATCAATAAAGATAACAGAAAGTATATAAAGATGTCAACATTAAAAATAATATTTGTGTAACTTTACACATAAATAGTTTCGAGACGAAGAACTGAAATCAACAAAACGGAGTACAACATGTAGAATAAATCCAAGACAATAATCTAAGCTAAAGACTTTAATCACTATCTACTTTTGGTTAACTTATGTTTCACATATATTTGATATATTTTTAAAGGTCATCGTTGAGTCGCATATTTGGATTCTATTCCAAATTTAGTTGTCGCATTGATTTTTGCTTGTGCTAATTGTTGTTTGCCCATAAACTATATTGATTTCATGCATCTGTGGTCATTTCTGTAGCTGTTAATTAATTGTTTTTGCGATATGAACTCTATTATTGCATCAATCTGAAGTTGATGATTTAATTTTCGGGGCAAATATGTCATTTGTCTATTTTTTGAGTCGATTGTGATTTTGTTTTCTTTAAATTAGTAAAAACATATATTTTTCCCTTACAGTATTTGTTGTTAAAATCAAGTTTCAGTTTTGATTCGAACAAAACTTATTTTATTATTGGTTTGTATACATAAAATAAAGAAATTGTAATTAAATTCAAAATATCAAACTTGTTTATTATCTTAATTCACTTGATAAAATTGGCTTTTGTCAAATATTACACATTAAATCAATTGAAATTTGTCTATTGGTCAATTAGTGCAAATTTGTGTTGAAACCGAAAATAAAATTAACAATTTACATTTATATTTGTTTATTTATTTTCATAACAACAAATTGCAATTAGCTGTCCATGGGGCAAACCATAAGGTTTTTGGGTTCTCCTCTTTACGTTAAAATTTAATTTATATCATTTGTATTGTTTGACATTTAAAACCAAAAACCGGACTCTGTGATTTGACCAAAAAACAATTACAGCAACCTGACCAATAAAATGTCAAAAAAGCTAGCGAGAGCGCATTAAATGAAAAAGAAGCGACTGCATAAAATCAAATAACAACATAAAATAAACGATGGAAGGAAACAACGTTGGCGACAGCGAACAAAAAATACAAACAATACACACACACACATAAATTGTTAATGTGTGTGTGTGTGTGTTGGCTGTCATTTAGTTGCGAGTTAACAAGCCAAGAGAGCCGTGTATAATATTTTCTAATTTCTCAATTTCCCGCACATTGACATCCGAAACTAATAAAAATAAATCGCACTTTGATATCCGCTTTTGCACTGCATTTGTTTTGTTTCATTTTCATTTACGGTCTCGTTCGTTTCCTCGTTTTGTTTTCATTTTTTTGTTGTCTGTGCCTGGTCCGTTACTTTTTCAATAATCGTTAGACGCACACACACAATTCAGACAGATATAGGGGCTGTCATAGCCAACTGCCCTGCCTTTGGTCAGCACCACAATTTTTATATCATTTTTATTATTCTTTTAATATCCTGTAAATGGTTGAATGGGTTTAAAGGGTGAAATAAATTTGTGTAATTCAATGTAAACAAAAGGAAGTTATTTTGATTCATCAAATGGTCCATTAAGTTAAAATCATGCATGATTTTTATCTTATTGTTTTTTTTTTTTATATAATCGATAACTGGTAAAATCGTAAAATAACTGAAGGCATATGATCTGTTCTTTTGCTAGAAGAACGGCATCCCATTTTTCATATTATCGATAAAAATCGATAACTGATAAAGGCATATAATATGTCCGTTTGCTAGAAGAATGCTCTCGGGTTTTTCATATTATCGATAAAAATCGATAGCCGATATACAAGCATATAGCCTTTTAATTAGCCTTTTGTTTTTTCATATTATCGATAAAAATCGATACTCAATCTGCAGAGTATCTACTGGATAATCACTTTTGACAAAGGCTTTCTGATCTTTTTTTGCCTCATTGTTTTTGCCACACTTTTTGGCCTGGCGAGTTAGCGCCAACAATAAATAAATGCGCGCACAATTTCACCGACATAACGCAAACACACACACACAAACACATCGAAAATTTATAGATCTGGCCGGATGTGCGTCTCTCTGGTGACATGCACAGATACACACACACACACACACACACTAAAGGCAGCTAACAGCAGCCGTAGTAATGCCAGTGAGATACGAACCTAACGCAAACTTATAACTTTAGCCCACTGTAAATGTGTGTGTGTGTGCGAGTGTCTATTACAAATACAAATAACAACAAAATGACCAACTAAATAAATAGTTTTTGTAACCACACATGCACTGTCACAGGCAAACAGGACGTTGGCGGTAGAAAGGGCAATTCAGTGTGGGCACAAATGGAAACCCTATACTCAATGGGCTTCAAAATGATTCTGTGTCTCTTCGTGTCTATGAAACTTTAATATGCTGCTAAACTTTAAGTGAACGTTAAACGAAAGTCATTTAATTAGCGCAAGAAAAGGAATGCTTTTTAGATGTGTTGAAATGTTTGATAAACGAATCGATTGGAAAAGTTTCTTATATGATTTAATGAATCGATTTTAAATAAGAAAGATGATGTAGGAAAAGTATATATTCTTGGCCTAGACAAAGTATTTAATAGCTTGAAAGAAAATGTTTCCAAACAAGAAAATCGTTAACCAATTTCATGCTTCTGGCAAATGCAACCAATACTTTTACTTTAAGTCTGTTGACATTTCTTGGTCTTAAATTATAGATGAGGGGTTATAAAATGCCTCAACGTTTCTTAACGTTTCATTTGTACATGTGATTTATCTCAAGCAGCTTCATTCTTTTCTTTTCTTCTCCACATTGGCACAGAGTCTCATTCTAACCCATTTACTTTCATCCCTATACTTGAAATAAAGACAGCGTTGATGCTGCTGTTGCGCTGTAACTGCATCTTGGGTTGCATCGTAAATCCAAGTAAAAATATCTATCGCACACAATACAATATATATGTATAGAGAGAGAGAGAGAAACGTGGAGTCCACACACAGCGAGCATTGCTAAAGAAGCAAGCGTATTATTGCTTCAGTTTTTAGGTCGCAGCACAATAAAATAGCTCAACTTGATGATGGGGCAAAACTGTTGTGTGAGTGTGTGTGTGAGTGTGTTTGTATGGCATTAGATAGAGCTAACAGTTGCTCCAAAGTACTTGCAACCAACCTTACCCATCTTTCTCTTTCTCCGCATGTCTGACAGCAAATGCAACAAAGCTGCTTATCGCTTAACGTTCAGTGTAATGCGTTTAAACTTGATGATTGATTTTAAAACACAACGCCCCGCTTACACACTTCCACTCCTTCCTGTTTGCAGCTGCAACCAAGTATGGCAGAGTTTCTTTGGTCAAAAAGTTTCTAGGCTCAGGTTCTGTGTATGGCATCCCGAATAAAAATTGCCTCGGCGCCATTGTTCATGCGTTCATTTTATGTTGTTGCCTGCGTTTTATTGACTACTACGACGGCGACGGCGGCGACGATGGCCGCCATTGTGCCCTAAACTAAAACAAAGTACCGTTAGAAGCGCTTTATACCACACACACACATAGACACTTTGTGTGTATGTGTGTTGTTTGGTTAGTGTTTGGTTATGTGCTCGTTATGTGCGTGCGTGTTACTGCACAAAGATGGCTCATAAATTTCGCGCCTTTTCGCCTTCAATTTTGTTTTGCTATTCGATAAAATTTAAGCTCCATACTTTATCGCTTTATACACTGTACCCATAGGAAATGAGCGAAAAGAACTTAAACTCTTTTCTTAAAATATATTTTATATACTTTGAACTTTTTAAATATGTTTAAATAAGGAAGATAAAAAGTATTTTATTAAAATGTTTATTTTGAGCTTTTTTTTCCAACGAACAGAGTATTAAAAATCCAACAGACTTTTATTACAAACCTTTTCTTTGTTTTTTGGGCTACGCTCAGAATTTTCTTTCCTAAATTTAATAACTTTTTGCCAGCACTTGGCTAGTAAATCAAATTGTTACAGTTATTTCTCTGCGCCGGTCGTTTGATTTAATTATACCATGTTATATGCCAGCCAGCCAGTCAGACATTTGAAATGTGTGTATCGGAAATCGTTTGCCGTATTTTTTTTTTTTAAGCAGCAAAAAGAAAAAACCATTGCTGTAGGCTTCAATATTTACGGGCACTAATTAGGACACAAAAAAAAAAACCAGAGTTTCAAACAGAGGCAATCAAGGGGGAAAGAGGCTTCCACAAAATCAAATTGGAAATGACGCACTCGCACACACACAGCAACAGAATCGACCTTACACGATTGCCACAGGAAATCAGAGGAAACGAAGTGAGCAGGAACGGGAGGTGGGGGTTTGATGGGAGGAGGAGTAGGGAGGAGTAGAGTGTCAATGTCAGGAAGGCAAAAGGAACTTCCGCAGTGCTCAAAAATAAATGAAAAAGATGAAAGAAACAGGAATCGAACTACACAAGCAAATATACATTTTTATCATAAATGCAGAGATAGACACCAAAAAATCCCTGCAACAACTGTGGCTGTGGCATGAACTGTGTTGGCTTTGCACTGAGTGTAAGCTTGAAATTTATATGCACATACATAATACTATTTTGGTAGCAATGAAGCTCTCAGTTACTTTATCAATATCGATTTGATGAGGTTGGGCTTGCCAAAAAATTGAAAACATTAAGAAAGTCAGTCAGCCAAACTGTGAAAAATTTAAAACGGATCCCATTCAAGCCAAAAATATAAGTCTAAAAATCATTGTGGAAACATTTTGTAATACATTTCGTACGCTAGTGGATTGTGAGTCATATTGACGAGGCCAACCCGCAGAACCCTCCAAGAATTTACGATCCGAGCGACAGTTGAACACACTTTGCATGCACTCAACTTATGCAGCGACTCGAACTGCGAACTCTGAACTGGCGACTGCAACTGCAACTGAATAGTGATATGCTATAAAATGCAAGTGTGTAAATGCCACTGCTTTTGTCCCCCCTTTCGAGCAGTCTGTAAAGCTACAAGCTCCTGCAAGCTGACCACAATACACACACAGACATGCGTAGGCTTATCCCAGGCTCAATCCTCAGGCGGCAGTTCCATTTCCACATTCTCATATATGAAACTGTGTTTTTTGTCATTTCTTTTTGCATTTTTCTCTCTTTTTTTTTTGGGAATTTCGGCAGAAAGATCCAGTGTTGGTGGACGGCGTTTGGCGGTTGGCTCAGGTTGGCCTTAACACTTGTTTAAAAATTTGTTATTGGGTTTCTGTTTTATTCGCTCGTTGTTTATTTGCCGCGACCGTGTGGACCACGTAGGTCAGTTCTCTTTTCCTTTTCGTTTTTTTTTTTCTCGGAAATTGTGGGCTGATGTCACTTTGCGTTTGACTTTATCGGATTGCACGTAATATTGCTGACAAATTGAATACAATTGCGTTTAAGCTGAAAAGCTCATTAACGAAATTGGATAGCGCGGCATTGCTGCACCCCAACGGAAATTAAGGTTGCAAAATTAATTTTTGAAGCAAAGGCATGTGAAAAAAATAATTTTTAAATGTTCTTGACTTGTAAATACTCAGTGGTAAATTATTACACTTAACTAAATACAATTCAATCCTTCTAAATATAAGATAAAATACTCAGAAAGCTGCTTAATCATTTATTTAAGTATAGATTAATATCATTTAAAGGGAATGTTCTTATACATAATCAATGTTATGTATTTTTTACAGCATATTTTCACACAATTTTCATCAATTTTTAATGGATACAATTGATGTGGTAGTTAACTCAACAATTGCCATTAAGCCAAACGAGAAAAAAATGTTAATCTCTTCAACGTTGTAACGTTATGAAGCTTGTTACGGCTTAAAAAATATCTGTACTTTTGCCACATTTTGACTGTTGAAAGTCAACCAATCATATAATTAAATAAATTACTTTAACAATAAAAACGCAATTTTAACGACTTTAAAGCGTTTGTGTATGCAATTATGACAATGCAATTTTGAATGCAATATGTGAGCCTTAAGCATTAACTAATTGACTTTTGCATCTCTTATCTAGGGATTCTTGATGCTCGAAAGTCGTTTGTACCCTGTAAAGCAGTTTGTGTAAAATAGGGTGTTTTAAATTAGTGAATTATTATTATTTCAATATGTTTTTGAGTATCCATCCTATTGCCAGATTTATTCGTTCTGATTAAAACTGTAAAGTTTGCAATCTGGAGAAAAAAGTGAGCAAACAACATGGTCGGGCGGACAACAAGTAAATTAAGTTAATTACAAGCAAATGAAATATGGGAAAAGTTTTACATTTAAATGTTGCAAAATGCTTTCAAGCAAAGTTGAGCATTGCCAAGGACGACAAGGACAACGTCGACCATTTGTGCTTTATGTTTTAGTTGTTTAAGTCTAGTTGTCATCAGTAAAAGGAAGCAACTTTATTGTTGTTGTTGTTGCCGTTGTTGCTGCTTTTGCCCCCAACAAAACATGTTGCATAATATTTGCGCATTAAATTGTTGAAAAGAGAGCTAGCTGCACACGTTTTACACTTCAGCAACATTTCCGCTTGTTAAATTTTTGGCCATTACACAATGGCATGAAATCATTTTGTTGCTTAATTTAAAATGTCCCCAACCTTGCAACCCTGCAACCCTGCAACCCTTTAACCCTACAAACCCCTCCACCTCTCGGCCTGGACACTGAACAGCTGCGAGTAATTTTAATGAGAATATTCATTGGAGCCACAATTGAGACAACCAATGTGGAGTCACGTGGATACGCCTGCTGCTGCCTGCGGCACTCGTTCTCCATCTATCTGTTTGCCCCACTGTGGTTGCGAACTGCGTCCGTTGCGTGAAGTTAGTGAAAGATTGGCCGCAGCCCTTTCCGGTTATGCCAAACCAAACGCCGCCAGCAATAGCAGCAGCAGCAGCAGCACTTAATGTAATGTAATTTTATGCCGTTGGTTAATTATTCAACGAATTTTCTGCGTGGACGTAAATTGCGGGCTGGGTTTCGAAAAAAATACGGCAACAACAACTCTGCTATTTGATGATGATTTCTTTTTTTTAACATTGTGCATAAATATCATTCATTAACAGCAGGTACGAATGATATTTGTCAAATTGTTGACTAACTGCGTGACGACGAGTGGGTCTACTTTTAATTAGGTTTATTGTTGAAAAGTCAATTTATATATAACTGATACTCTTTCTTCGTTCTAGGTTTTAAAATGTTGTAACAAACATTAAATTGGTAAAAATTTACCTAATTTGCTTTCAGGCACGCTACAAATGTTGTTGCCTTTTTAATTTCCTGTCGCGTTTGATGTGTGCTTAATTCGATTTTATTTTCATGTTGGCTATATGAATATGAAAACATATTTTAAATGCCTCGTTCCCTATTTGTACTTTATATATTTATTCATCTGCCACATAAAATTTCAATTATTTGATGTATTTTTAAGTAAAAAATTAAAACTTGTTTTTAATCAATTTTATAAATTATTTTAAACTTATAAAAATAAAACCAATGTGAGTCCGATCACACGGGAGATGTGAAAACATATTGAAATTAATTATTTTGAATAATTGCAAGTACTTATGCATTAAAAATTTTCATTATAATTCTCATATTAACAGCCGAGCTACGTGGCTCGACCGTCTAAAGGCACAGTTCCCAAACTTACCTTAATGTGAACTTAACTTACTTTCACGTAAACTTGAAATTCAAGCTATTGCTTTCAAATAGAATAGAACAATATTAGAAATCAATAAAATTAATACCCAAGCAGCCAGTTTTTTGCTGGATCTTTATGCCAAAAAATCGACTTGAGCATCGTCAAAATCTTTCGACTTCCATAACTTCGGCAAAGCTAAACCGATTTTCAAAAGCAATATCTCAAAAGTCATGGTTTGGCCTCTAGAATAAAACTGCATTTAAGAAATAACATTTAAATACAATTCGATTTTTGGTCAAAATTCATGTTAAAATTTTTTGCCAAAAAATCGACATCATCATTTGGCAAATCTTTCGACTTCCATAACTTCCTCAAAACTGACCCGATTTTCAAAAGCAATAGCTTAAAAGTCATGGTTTGGCTTCTAGAATAAAACTGCATTTAAAAAATTACATTTAAATACAATTCGATTTTTGGTCAAAATTCATGTTAAAATTTTATGCCAAAAAATCGACATCATCATTTGGCAAATCTTTCGACTTCCATAACTTCGTCAAAACTGACCCGATTTTCAAAAGCAATAGCTTAAAAGTCATGGTTTGGCTTCTAGAATAAAACTGCATTTAAGAAATTACAGTTAAATAAAATTCGATTTTTGGTCATATTCATGTTAAAATTTTATAATCAAAAATTGACTTGGGCATTGGTAAAATCTTTCGACTTCCATAACTTCGTCAAAAGTGACCCGATTTTCAAAAACAATAGCTTAAAAGTCATGGTTTGGATTCTAGAATAAAACTGCATTTAAGAAATTACATTAAAATAAAATTCGATTTTTGGTCATATTCATGTTAAAATTTTATAATCAAAAATTGACTTGGGCATTGGTAAAAATCTTTCGACTTCCATAACTTCCTCAAAACGGACCCGATTTTCAAAAGCCAAAGCTTAAGTCATGGTTTGGCCTCTAGAATAAAACTGCATTTAAGAAATTACATTTAAATACAATTCGATTTTTGGTCAAAATTCATGTTAAAATTTTTTGCCAAAAAATCGACATCATCATTTGGCAAATCTTTCGACTTCCATAACTTCGTCAAAAGTGACCCGATTTTCAAAAGCAATAGCTTAAAAGTCATGGTTTGGCTTCTAGAATAAAACTGCATTTAAGAAATTACATTAAAATAAAATTCGATTTTTGGTCATATTCATGTTAAAATTTTATGCTAAAACATCGACATCATTAATTGGCAAATCTTTCGACTTCCATAACTTCCTCAAAACTGACCCGATTTTCAAAAGCCAAAGCTGAAGTCATGGTTTGACCCCTTAAATAAAACTGCATTTAAGAAATTACATTTAAATACAATTCGATTTTTGGTCAAAATTCATGTTAAAATTTTATGCCAAAAAATCGACATCATCATTTGGCAAATCTTTCGACTTCCATAACTTCGTCAAAACTGACCCGATTTTCAAAAGCAATAGCTTAAAAGTCATGGTTTGGCTTCTAGAATAAAACTGCATTTAAGAAATTACATTTAAATAAATTCGATTTTTGGTCATATTCATGTTAAAATTTTATGCTAAAACATCGACATCATTAATTGGCAAATCTTTCGACTTCCATAACTTCCTCAAAACTGACCCGATTTTCAAAAGCCAAAGCTTAAGTCATGGTTTGACCCCTTAAATAAAACTGCATTTAAGAAATTACATTTAAATACAATTCGATTTTTGGTCAAAATTCATGTTAAAATTTTATGCCAAAAAATCGACATCATCATTTGGCAAATCTTTCGACTTCCATAACTTCGTCAAAACTGACCCGATTTTCAAAAGCAATAGCTTAAAAGTCATGGTTTGGCTTCTAGAATAAAACTGCATTTAAGAAATTACAGTTAAATAAAATTCGATTTTTGGTCATATTCATGTTAAAATTTTATAATCAAAAATTGACTTGGGCATTGGTAAAAATCTTTCGACTTCCATAACTTCCTCAAAACTGACCCGATTTTCAAAAGCAATATCTCAAAAGTCATGGTTTGACCCCTACAATAAAACTGCATTTAAGAAATTACATTTAAATACAATTCGATTTTTGGTCAAAATTCATGTTAAAATTTTATGCCAAAAAATCGACATCATCATTTGGCAAATCTTTCGACTTCCATAACTTCCTCAAAACTGACCCGATTTTCAAAAGCAATAGCTCAAAAGTCATGGTTTGGCTTCTAGAATAAAACTGCATTTAAGAAATTACAGTTAAATAAAATTCGATTTTTGGTCATATTCATGCTAAAATTTTATAATCAAAAATTGACTTGGGCATTGGTAAAATCTTTCGACTTCCATAACTTCCTCAAAACTGACCCGATTTTCAAAAGCAATATCTCAAAAGTCGTGGTTTGACCCCTTAAATAAAACTGCATTTAAGAAATTACATTTAAATACAATTCGATTTTTGGTCAAAATTCATGTTAAAATTTTTTGCCAAAAAATCGACATCATCATTTGGCAAATCTTTCGACTTCCATAACTTCGTCAAAACTGACCCGATTTTCAAAAGCAATATCTCAAAAGTCATGGTTTGGCCTCTAGAATAAAACTGCATTTAAGAAATTACATTTAAATACAATTCGATTTTTGGTCAAAATTCATGTTAAAATTTTTTGCCAAAAAATCGACATCATCATTTGGCAAATCTTTCGACTTCCATAACTTCCTCAAAACTGACCCGATTTTCAAAAGCAATATCTCAAAAGTCATGGTTTGACCCCTACAATAAAACTGCATTTAAGAAATTACATTTAAATACAATTCGATTTTTGGTCAAAATTCATGTTAAAATTTTTTGCCAAAAAATCGACATCGTCATTTGGCAAATCTTTCGACTTCCATAACTTCCTCAAAACTGACCCGATTTTCAAAAGCAATATCTCAAAAGTCATGGTTTGGTCCCTACAATAAAACTGCATTTAAGAAATTACATTTAAATACAATTCGATTTTTGGTCAAAATTCATGTTATAATTTTTTGCCAAAAATCGACATCGTCATTGGCAAATCTTTCGACTTCCATAACTTCCTCAAAACTGACCCGATTTTCAAAAGCAATATCTCAAAAGTCATGGTTTGGCCCCTACAATAAAACTGCATTTAAGAAATTACATTTAAATACAATTCGATTTTTGGTCAAAACCATGTTAAAGTTTTTGCCGAAAAATCGACATCGTCATTTGGCAAATCTTTCGACTTCCATAACTTCCTCAAAACTGACCCGATTTTCAAAAGCAATATCTCAAAAGTCATGGTTTGACCCCTTAAATAAAACTGCATTTAAGAAATTACATTTAAATACAACTCGATTTTAGGTCATAAATCATGTCATATGCATGTTAAAATTTCATAAACAAAAATTTACTTGGGCATTGGTAAAATCTTTCGACTTCCATAACTTCGTCAAAGCTGACCCGATTTTCAAAAGCAATATCTCAAAAGTCATGGTTTGGCCCCTACAATAAAACTGCATTTAAGAAATTACATTTAAATACAATTCGATTTTTGGTCAAAATTCATGTTAAAATTTTTTGCCAAAATATCGACATCGTCATTTCGCAAATCTTTCGACTTCCATAACTTCCTCAAAACTGACCCGATTTTCAAAAGCAATATCTCAAAAGTCATGGTTTGGCCTCTACAATAAAACTGCATTTAAGAAATTACATTTAAATACAATTCGATTTTTGGTCAAAATTCATGTTAAAATTTTTTGCCAAAAAATCGACATCGTCATTTGGCAAATCTTTCGACTTCCATAACTTCCTCAAAACTGACCCGATTTTCAAAAGCAATATCTCAAAAGTCGTGGTTTGGCCTCTAGAATAAAACTGCATTTGAGAAATTACACTTAAATACAATTCGATTTTTGGTCAGATTTCATGTTAAAATTCTATAAACAAATATTGACTTGGGCATTGGCAAAATCTTTCGACTTCCATAACTTCGTCAAATGTGACCCGATTTTCAAAAGCAATACCTCAAAAGTCATGGTTTGACCCCTTAAATAAAACTGCATTTAAGAAATTACATTTAAATACAATTCGATTTTTGGTCAAAATTCATGCTAAAATTCTATAAACAAATATTGACTTGGGCATTGGCAAAATCTTTCGACTTCCATAACTTCGTCAAATGTGACCCGATTTTCAAAAGCAATACTCAAAAGTCATGGTTTGACCCCTTAAATAAAACTGCATTTAAGAAATTACATTTAAATACAATTCGATTTTTGGTCATAAATCATGTCATATGCATGTTAAAATTTCATAAACAAAAATTTACTTGGGCATTGGTAAAATCTTTCGACTTCCATAACTTCGTCAAAGCTGACCCGATTTTCAAAAGCAATATCTCAAAAGTCATGGTTTGGCCCCTACAATAAAACTGCATTTAAGAAATTACATTTAAATACAATTCGATTTTTGGTCAAAATTCATGTTAAAATTTTTTGCCAAAAAATCGACATCGTCATTTCGCAAATCTTTCGACTTCCATAACTTCCTCAAAACTGACCCGATTTTCAAAAGCAATATCTCAAAAGTCATGGTTTGGCCCCTACAATAAAACTGCATTTAAGAAATTACATTTAAATACAATTCGATTTTTGGTCATAAATCATGTTAAAATTTTTTGCCGAAAAATCGACATCGTCATTTGGCAAATCTTTCGACTTCCATAACTTCCTCAAAACTGACCCGATTTTCAAAAGCAATATCTCAAAATTCATGGTTTGACCCCTTAAATAAAACTGCATTTAAGAAATTACATTTAAATACAATTCGATTTTTGGTCATAAATCATGTCATATGCATGTTAAAATTTCATAAACAAAAATTTACTTGGGCATTGGTAAAATCTTTCGACTTCCATAACTTCGTCAAAGCTGACCCGATTTTCAAAAGCAATATCTCAAAAGTCATGGTTTGGCCCCTACAATAAAACTGCATTTAAGAAATTACATTTAAATACAATTCGATTTTTGGTCAAAATTCATGTTAAAATTTTTTGCCAAAAAATCGACATCATCATTTGGCAAATCTTTCGACTTCCATAACTTCCTCAAAACTGACCCGATTTTCAAAAGCAATATCTCAAAATTCATGGTTTGACCCCTTAAATAAAACTGCATTTAAGAAATTACATTTAAATACAATTCGATTTTTGGTCATATATCATGTCATAGCATGTTAAATTTCATAAACAAAATTTACTTGGGCATTGGTAAAATCTTTCGACTTCCATAACTTCGTCAAATGTGACCCGATTTTCAAAAGCAATATATCAAAAGTCATGGTTTGGCCTCTAGAATAAAACTGCATTTAAGAAATTACATTTAAATACAATTCGATTTTTGGTCAAAATTCATGTTAAAATTTTTTGCCAAAAAATCGACATCATCATTTGGCAAATCTTTCGACTTCCATAACTTCGTCAAATGTGACCCGATTTTCAAAAGCAATACCTCAAAAGTCATGGTTTGACCCCTACAATAAAACTGCATTTAAGAAATTACATTTAAATACAATTCGATTTTTGGTCAAAATTCATGTTAAAGCTTTTTGCCAAAAAATTGACATCATCATTTGGCAAATCTTTCGACTTCCATAACTTCGTCAAATGTGCACCGATTTTCAAAAGCAATATCTCAAAAGTCATGGTTTGACCCCTACAATAAAACTGCATTTAAGAAATTACATTTAAATACAATTCGATTTTTGGTCAAAATTCATGTTAAAGCTTTTTGCCAAAAAATTGACATCATCATTTGGCAAATCTTTCGACTTCCATAACTTCGTCAAATGTGCACCGATTTTCAAAAGCAATATCTCAAAAGTCATGGTTTGACCCCTACAATAAAACTGCATTTAAGAAATTACATTTAAATACAATTCGATTTTTGGTCAAAATTCATGTTAAAGCTTTTTGCCAAAAAATTGACATCATCATTTGGCAAATCTTTCGACTTCCATAACTTCGTCAAATGTGACCCGATTTTCAAAAGCAATACCTCAAAAGTCATGGTTTGACCCCTTAAATAAAACTGCATTTAAGAAATTACATTTAAATACAATTCGATTTTTGGTCAAAATTCATGTTAAAATTTTTTGCCAAAAAATCGACATCATCATTTGGCAAATCTTTCGACTTCCATAACTTCGTCAAAACTAAGCCGATTTTCAAAAGCAATATCTCAAAAGTCATGGTTTGGCCTCTAGAATAAAACTGCATTTAAGAAATTACATTTAAATACAATTCGATTTTTGGTCAAAATTCATGTTAAAATTTTATGCCAAAAAATCGACATCTTCATTTGGCAAATCTTTCGACTTCCATAACTTCGGCAAAACTGAACCGATTTTCAAAAGCAATATCTCAAAAGTCATGGTTTGGCCTCTAGAATAAAACTGCATTTAAGAAATAACATTTAAATACAATTCGATTTTTGGTCAGATTTCATGTTAAAATTTTATAAACAAAAATTTACTTGGGCATTGGCAAAATCTTTCGACTTCCATAACTTCGTCAAATGTGACCCGATTTTCAAAAGCAATACCTCAAAAGTCATGGTTTGACCCCTTAAATAAAACTGCATTTGAGAAGCTACATTTAAATACAATTCGATTTTTGGTCAAAATTCATGTTAAAGTTTTTTGCCAAAAAATTGACATCATCATTTGGCAAATCTTTCGACTTCCATAACTTCGTCAAATGTGCACCGATTTTCAAAAGCAATATCTCAAAAGTCATGGTTTGACCCCTACAATAAAACTGCATTTAAGAAATTACATTTAAATACAATTCGATTTTTAGTCAAAATTCATGTTAAAGTTTTTGCCAAAAAATCGACATCATCATTTGGCAAATCTTTCGACTTCCATAACTTCGTCAAATGTGACCCGATTTTCAAAAGCAATATATCAAAAGTCATGGTTTGGCCTCTAGAATAAAACTGCATTTAAGAAATTACATTTAAATACAATTCGATTTTTGGTCAAAATTCATGTTAAAATTTTTGCCAAAAAATCGACATCATCATTTGGCAAATCTTTCGACTTCCATAACTTCGTCAAAACTACACCTATTTTCAAAAGCAATATCTCAAAAGTCATGGTTTGACCCCTACAATAAAACTGCATTTAAGAAATTACATTTAAATACAATTCGATTTTTGGTCAAAATTCATGTTAAAGCTTTTTGCCAAAAAATTGACATCATCATTTGGCAAATCTTTCGACTTCCATAACTTCGTCAAATGTGCACCGATTTTCAAAAGCAATATCTCAAAAGTCATGGTTTGACCCCTACAATAAAACTGCATTTAAGAAATTACATTTAAATACAATTCGATTTTTGGTCAAAATTCATGTTAAAGCTTTTTGCCAAAAAATTGACATCATCATTTGGCAAATCTTTCGACTTCCATAACTTCGTCAAATGTGCACCGATTTTCAAAAGCAATATCTCAAAAGTCATGGTTTGACCCCTACAATAAAACTGCATTTAAGAAATTACATTTAAATACAATTCGATTTTTGGTCAAAATTCATGTTAAAGTTTTTTGCCAAAAAATTGACATCATCATTTGGCAAATCTTTCGACTTCCATAACTTCGTCAAATGTGCACCGATTTTCAAAAGCAATATCTCAAAAGTCATGGTTTGACCCCTTAAATAAAACTTCATTTAAGAAATTACATTTAAATACAATTCGATTTTTGGTCAAAATTCATGTTAAAGTTTTTTGCCAAAAAATTGACATCATCATTTGGCAAATCTTTCGACTTCCATAACTTCGTCAAAACTGACCCGATTTTTAAAAGCAATATCTCAAAAGTCATGGTTTGGCCCCTACAATAAAACTGCATTCAAGAAATTACATTTAAATACAATTCGATTTTTGGTCATATGTATATCATGTTAAAATTTTTTGCCAAAAAATCGACATCATCATTTGGCAAATCTTTCGACTTCCATAACTTCCTCAAAACTGACCCGATTTTCAAAAGCAATATCTCAAAAGTCATGGTTTGACCCCTACAATAAAACTGCATTTAAGAAATTACATTTAAATACAATTCGATTTTTGGTCAAAATTCATGTTAAAGTTTTTTGCCAAAAAATTGACATCATCATTTGGCAAATCTTTCGACTTCCATAACTTCGTCAAATGTGCACCGATTTTCAAAAGCAATATCTCAAAAGTCATGGTTTGACCCCTTAAATAAAACTGCATTTAAGAAATTACATTTAAATACAATTCGATTTTTGGTCAAAATTCATGTTAAAGTTTTTTGCCAAAAAATTGACATCATCATTTGGCAAATCTTTCGACTTCCATAACTTCGTCAAATGTGCACCGATTTTCAAAAGCAATATCTCAAAAGTCATGGTTTGACCCCTTAAATAAAACTGCATTTAAGAAATTACATTTAAATACAATTCGATTTTTGGTCAAAATTCATGTTAAAATTTTTTGCCAAAAAATCGACATCATCATTTGGCAAATCTTTCGACTTCCATAACTTCGTCAAAACTGACCCGATTTTCAAAAGCAATATCTCAAAAGTCATGGTTTGGCCCCTACAATAAAACTGCATTCAAGAAATTACATTTAAATACAATTCGATTTTTGGTCATATATCATGTTAAAATTTTTTGCCAAAAAATCGACATCATCATTTGGCAAATCTTTCGACTTCCACAACTTCCTCAAAACTGACCCGATTTTCAAAAGCAATATCTCAAAAGTCATGGTTTGACCCCTACAATAAAACTGCATTTAAGAAATTACACTTAAATACAATTCGATTTTTGGTCAGATTTCATGTCAAAATTCTATAAACAAATATTGACTTGGGCATTGGCAAAATCTTTCGACTTCCATAACTTCGTCAAATGTGCACCGATTTTCAAAAGCAATATCTCAAAAGTCATGGTTTGACCCCTTAAATAAAACTGCATTTAAGAAATTACATTTAAACACAATTCGATTTTTGGTCAAAATTCATGTTAAAATTGTATGCCAAAAAATCGACATCATCATATCTTTCGACTTCCATAACTTCGGCAAAACTGACCCGATTTTCAAAAGCAATGGCTTAAAAGTCATGGTTTGGCCTCTTGAATTAAGCTGCATTAAAAGCACACATACATGTAGCAGTGTTTTATATATTTTTTTTTTTTTTTGATTATCCTGTGTAGTTTATAAAAGTTTTGCCCGTAATCGCGTTATAAAAACAGTCTGATCTAGCGGGTAAAATTGGCTGCACTGACATATACATAAATCGTTATACGTTCTTTAGCTTACGAGAGATCGTTAGTACAATGGCAAGACATCTATTTGATCTTACAGTAAAGTAAATTTGTTTGTGTGTATTGAAACAAGGTTTTACCCCCGGAGCCTATAGATGTTTACACATCACAAACGGAAAGTTATAACGCTGCGCTTAGCCGTTTCCCTCAAATGCTTTTGTTATTAACTTTTGTGTCTAACAAAAACAAAAAAGAAATTGCGTTCAATTATTACCTGGCCATAATTTAAAGCAAACACTTCGTGCATATTTGGCCAAGAGCTGCATTAAGCTAGAATGAAGGCGTGCCGAGTGCCACGCCCACTGCGACTAGCAGCTTCTGGCTTGGCTGCTGTTAAATTAAAAGCAAATTTCCGACACTCAACGCAAGAACAGCGAGAACAGAGAGAGTTGACCTTATCCGCTTTTGGTGGTGTTGTTCTGGCAGTTTTACGAGGCTTAGCTTTAAAATCGCGTTAATGCCTGCCTGCTTTTGACCAACCCACCGATCCGTTGGTCGAGTTCTCTTTTCTCTCCGCGATGGTGTTAAGTTTGTGTGAATTTTGCGCAAGTCATTTGCATAACAAAGTTGAAGCACAGCCACGCCCACACAGCAGTCAACGCTACGCTGCTCTCCACTGCCCCTTCTCAGCCCGTTGCCGCCGCTAGTATTTACAACATTTAAATTAGACATTAAATTTGAAAGATGGGCTGCCGAACAACTTTTTGCCCCCATACAATCCACAGACAATAAAGCTTCCGCCTTCCGCCAGGTGTGTCTGTTTGTGTCTGACTTTGCTTTTTTGTTTATCATTCCTTCCGTTTATTTATTTTCCGGATTTTATTTTTGGTTTCTCATACCCTATCTGAATTTTGATTTCGAAGTGTGTTGAGTTTTTGTGATTTGCTTAAAGAGCTTCTGAATAAAATGTAATTGCGCGTTTTAAATAATTTTTTCTTGTCATTTATAAATACTTTGAGCTTTGATTCTAGCAATTTTCTTACATATTTCTTACATATTTTTGAATAATATTTTCTTCTATAAACTCCGATTCGGAAGCGTATTTAATAAACGACTTTTGTGAACAAAAATAGTTTTGCTGTTTGGCTGCTTGCTTTATTTTTAAGCTGCAGATAATTTGAGGTGTCGCATGGGGCGGACAAGAAAAACTCACAGCACAAAATGGCACTGGCCTTGATTTACTTATTTAACTTGATTTTTATGACACTTTAATGGCACTTTGTGCTTTGTTCTCGAGTGTTGTTTTTGTATATTTTCTTTAGTCGGTGATTTTTCTAGCTTGATTTGTTCACTGATAAGCGTAATATGTGTTTCGTGTGCGCGTTCAATTGTAGTTATTTTTATTATTGTTTTTATTTCTTTTGTGTTGGGGTGCAATGGTTCTTGTTAACGACCTATTTTTGTTGTTGGCCAGTTCATATATATTAACCTATTGACAACAATTACGTGAGACACAACACAGACAGGCGCTGAGCGCTCTTTCAGATTTATGGCTATTGAAATTGTTATCGCTTTTGAAATATATTTCCAATAAGATTATTTCTTTAACGAGAAGATGTTTATGTTATTCATGGCGAAATGTCTGCTTTATATCACCTGAAATACTTTTAAAGCTGATTAAGATCAAGTTGAAAATAAGTAATAAAAAATCTCTTGTTTTTGGTCTATTTTCATTTCATTCCTTTTGTCAAAAGCGTCACCGGCTGCATTTTTCCTTCAACACTGCCCAATTTGCAGCTTGCCAACTATATTGTGGCAGTAAAATGGTATCACAAAACATGCCTACTTATGGCCATTAGAAGACTAAAAGCTCCAACAAAATACAAAAGCCAATAAGAGCTCAAATTAATTTTCATAACAAAATGTATATCGTGTTTGTGGGATGGTGAGCTCTTCCATCTACCATCTGGCAAACAGAAACAGCAACAGTGGCAGCAACAATAATATATAAAAAACAACAACGTGCCACAATATGCCTCCTCAACAACAACAACAACAACTACTACGATGAAATCAGCACATTTGGTTTTAACGAGGTTGTTGTAGCTGTTTTTTTTTATCCTAAGAAGATGCTACAGTTCCTTTTTTATATGTATTTTTTTTTTGTCTGTATCATTCTTTATTTTTATTTGTTTTTGTTGTTTTTGGTTTTTAATGTGCATTTGTACTGTGCCGTCGGCGCCAACGTCGCCATTTGAACATTCCAACACATTACAAACGTCACGCAAACAGTTTTTTTTTTTTTTTTTAATGGAACTAACGCATAAAAGTATGATGAATATATCAGAGGTTTGGCTACGACAGATTGTTGAGTGGTAAGAGCTTTAAGTAAATATTTGACAAAGTTTCTTTCAACAATTGTTAGAAATTGTAGGAACAGAAAACACTATTGTTAATTTGATTTAATCTTAAAGTTGCTTATGATTTCAAAGTCAATCATTTGAATATATTTACAAAATACGTTGCCTGCTTTTAGGCACATCTTCGTATTTAATCCAATAACTAATTGAAGTGCACTTGGAATTCTTCTATTTAATTTTTTGTTCCATATATACGCGTCTGTGAATTTGAGCAGCTGATTTTCTGTCTGCAAAAAACAGAAGGATGAGGCCCCAAACATCATTTCATATATCCGTTGTGGCGGCAGCCAACAACTCAAACTCAAGCTCAATTCAATCCATTAAAAGCGAGCTGAATTGTTATTATGCAAACAAATAACAAGGCCGGAAAATTATGTGCGGCAGGCAGCAGAATCGTTAACGTCTTTTGTTTGTTTTCCCTACTCTTAACTCACTCGCATTTGTAGATTTTTCGGCTGGTATTATTATTGTTTGGCAATTTTGACTAGTGTTTAAGCACATGCGAGAGGATTTTCACACTCCTTTCGCTCACTTGTTTACACAGCTTTTGTGTAATTAAAATATCCAATTAGTAACAAAGAGGAAGAGTGAGATCTGCATACTGTGTTTTCTACTCCTTTCAACAATTTTATGAGCTGCTCATATAGCTAATGACCACCAACCACAGCATGTTCTCGCTCTTGCTCACTTCTTCGCTATTTGCTTTGGTGTCCTGTTGTCCTGTCGTCGTGTCCAATCTTGTGTTCTCTCGTCGTTTTGCAACATAAATTCCCTTTTGGGAAAAATTAATAAAAATGATTGCAGGCGGCCGCCGCCAGCCGACGAAGCGGGCTACAATGAATGAATGGCGCATGCCAGCTGTTGGCCAAACATGCTTTTGATTGCCAGCAACAAGAACAACAACGGTAACATGAGCAATAGCTATAACAAGAGTCCCAAACCAAAACAAAACAAAAAATACTGAAGAAAAAAAAAGCTTGATATTTGCAGTCTTAAAAGGATGAGAAGACTGTTAAATACATTGTATTTATTTAAGTGATTGTTGAAAACACATGAGAGATATGCTTGAAATAGTATTTGGCCCTTGACTGACTGACTGCCATCAACGCACAGGCCAAACGGTTAGACATTTTAATAGCAACATTTCAAATCAACACTCTCAACTGCAAAAGCAGAGTATGAAGCGAAAAAAGAAGCCTTTCATCAGCGAGTGCATAACAAGAGGGCCATCATGACTGGTAACTGGGAAAACTTGGATGCTGCTAACCCGTCGCTCACTCACATCAAACCGAAAAAGAGAAAGAGAGAGAGAGAGAGAGAAAGAGAACTCATGATGATGATGACGAGATGGTTTGGCTTGCAAAGAGCTGGCTGGACCAGCTTGTAACCCATTTTGGCTGGATGTCCTGGCTAACGTCCTTCGCTGTCACGCCAACTGCAACATGACAAACAGCGAGCACAAAATGTTAAAGAACGAACAAAAAAGAAGAGAGACAGAAAGCCGACAAAAAACACACGCAGACAAAATTGCATTTGTAAGTGAGGCAAATGAACATTTAGTGTAGGCTAACCAAATACTCAAATATGTGTTGCCCATTTGGCTTTAACAAATTGTAGCTATCCACACTTCCACCAGATTATAAGCACTTCACATCTAATCAATTATGCTATATGCTATCTGGCTGCGAATTTTTCTTGTTGCCACCATTCCAATGGCCACATAACATTTAAATATGCATGAAGGACTTTAAGGGCGAACCCCTCCCAAAAAAAAAATGTATAAAATAAAAAGGCAATGACCAAAAAACGTGGAATATGGCCAGCGCAATGTTACTGTAACTGTTACAGATAACGCCAGCGCCAACACAAAACGTGGTTCAGTCAAATATTGTTTGGCAAGTCAAAATTTTAATACCCTTTCATTTAAAAGTAAAACAAAAAATAACTATTAATTAAAATCTTATTAGGGAAAATGAAATTTTGTGCAGTTTTCACCACAAGATTATACAACTTGCCTTTGAAAGGGTAAAAAAATATAAGCGAAGTTCTCAAATTAAAGTCCATCCTTAGTCAAAGACTAAGAGGAAAACCAAACAACTTAAAAAAAAAACCCTAAATCCGTATCTCAGTCATTTTGCTTCTGTTGCTTTTGCTCCTGTTTCTGCTCCTTTTGCTTCTTCTGTTGGTGTGCTAATTTTGTTAGCAATTTCGCTAGCCAACGCTCCAGGCTAACCAAAAAAAAAACACGTTGACAGTCTTGAATGCAGAATGCATCCAACACGACTAACTAATGCTCTGCAATAAGTAATTTCAAAGACGCAAGGCATTTTGTTGATTAATATTTCAACTTTGATTATTCGTTGGCTTTGTGCTTAGAATTTGCCTTAAAGCTATTAATTGCTTAGCCTTTTCTTTGTCCCTTAATGTTATTACTTAAAACAAATAGCCCAAAGGGTATTTCCACTCGAAATTAGTTAATTACTTGAATAACTAATGTCACCCTTCAAAACAGTTCGATCAATATTTATAAATACTCTTCAACGGCTACTGGCTTATGTGTAATAACAAGCAACCTTTTGTAAGTGTTCCAAAGCAAATCTAGTTTGACTATGAAAAATGAGGCGAAACTGCTTAACGTTTGTTCTGCTCTTCCTCCTTTCCACACACACAAAAATGGCCAAGCAAAATGTATTAGTATATGTGGTTTGAGTTTTTTTTTGGCATCATAATGTAGAAGGAGAGAGAGAGAGAGAGAGCGAAACGCAACAGATTAACATGCTTTTGGCCTGGCTTAAGTACAGCGCAAACAGCAATAAGGCGAGAGAGATAGAGGCAAATACAAGTTCGAGAGCTGCCCAAATGTGGTGAAGGCCATATACAAAAGCAACGCTAATTGCATTCAGGACACACACATGCCAATCTGCCACTCCCCCCCTCTCCCGCTTTAACCAACCACTCCAACTCTCGCTCGCTCTTCTCAACACTTACTTTAAATAAAAGAAAACCTACGCACTCGACTGTTTTATGTGGGATTTTCTTGTATTTATTTACATTAATTGGATTTCAATGTGTTTGCCACGCACACAGTGCCAGCTACCCACCAGTATACAGTAATTCAGTATACTGTTTACAACTCGAAAAAAAAATGGGGAACCCCAACTTCCATTTGCATTTTTCTCTTCATTTTTTCAGCTGTAGCATAAAAGGCAAAGCGGCCAAAGGAAAAATGTTGTAATTTACCATTCACATTACGAATGAATTTTTCGTTTTACATCTTTTTAAGCGTTTGTCTTTGAGTGTGCATGTTTGTGTGTGTGCGTGTGTGGGTGTCTATCAAAGGAAGTTCTTCATATTATTTATACTTGTATGATATATCATTTATTTTTTGAAGTTTTTATAATGTTTTTCGGATTAAAGCACAAAATATATTGTTACCAGCGAATTCTCTATGATAATTTATATATATTCTTGCAGTTATGCATTAAAGATACGAGAAAAACTTTTGTTTTAAATATTCACAAAATTCCATATCAATTTTTGAGCTCCTGGTAAATTGAGTCAATGTTTTCTAAGCTTCAAACATTCCCATGAATACACAACTTGTTTAAAATCTTTGCTAACGTTTTGAGCAATATTCAAAGTCAAAAGACACAAGTCACTGTCTTTGTGCTGCTCCTGTTGCTGCTTTGGTTCAATATTTTTATTTGTATGAAGAGAGAACTGCAGACTGCAGCTGAAAATTGTGCAAGATTTAGCAAGCATATTTTGAAAAATCCAGAAATTTACTAACAAAACAAGCTGCAAATCATTTTAAGCACTTGGAATTTGACTTTTGCAACAAAGCACACACACACCATGGGAAGGCAGTTAGCAAGGGGATGGGGCGTGGCAATGCCAACTATGAAACGCAGTCAATAAATACAACACAATATAGAAGTGGGTAGATAAAATCACTGGGCCCCACCCCTAAGATATTTAGCAAGCAGCCGAAAATTGCATTTTAAGGTATGCAATAAAAGGGGCCAATAATGCATTGTGTGTGTTTGTTAGTGTGTGTGCTAGAGCAGACAATAGGGTCACTCCATTGAGGCACAAAATAAGATTATTAACGTTGTTAAACCGAACGAGTAGCGGAAGCCAACAGAAGCAACAGGACAAACGGTCTTCTCCTCCTTCTTGCTTGTCGTCCTGCTCGATTGGCTTTGGACTCGGGGCGCAGGACACAAACAAAACAGAAAACATGAGAACAAAACAGCATTTGGCTTGTTTTTTCTTTTCTTTTCTGTTGGAACAGCAAATGCGGAAACTGTAAACTACAAAAATTGTATTTTACTGCTGCAAACTACCACAACAGCAAAACAACAAATAACAAAAACAACAACAACAACAATAAACAACTGACTGCAAGTGAAAATAGGGAAAATGGCAAGAGGCAAACAATTTAAGAAAACCATTTGTTGGCTAAGCCTTCCAGCTAAACAAGAAAAACAAAAAATCAAAAATGGTTAGAAAAAAACTTGGTTCAATATAAGCTGCAAAGTCGAACTACCCTGAAAGGGTTATGATATTGAAGTTAAAGTAAGATTAAAATCTATTTAAAAGACAAAAATAATGTATTAATATTATAATGTTTGAAAATTTCTTACTTTGCTTTTGGTATTCTAAAAACTTGGTTATAATTCGGATTTTATTTTCAACTTAAACATTTCTCAAAACCTTAATGGCGTAATATTTTGTTGTTTCTTAAGTAATTATGTTTAGCAATGAATTTTCGAGTTTCCTCTGAAAAGAGTATTTGAAATCAGCATATTCTCCCAGTTGCTCTGCGAAAAATGCAGGGACAACGTCAAGCAGAAGAAGAGGAACAACAACAAACAATAAGCAACAAAATGGCAAGCTAACAACATTTTAAGCTGTCGTCTTGGCCAGCTCTAACTGATAACTTCCGACTGCCATAAGGGTTGTAAGGGTAAGGGCGGCTTAGCAGAGGGAGAGGGTGGAGTTTACAGGCATCATAAACAGCCACTTGACACAATGGAGTTGAATTTTTTGTGTATTTTTTCTCTAGTTTTTTTTTGCTTGGCAACCAACTTGAGATGAACTTTTCGCAAAAGGCTGCCAGACATGATAGATGAACCCCCTTTGACGAACTGACTCAACCTGATGATAGTACCCCCCCCGCTTCACAGCGCTCTCTCCCCTCACACTTTGTGTATCTTTCTGTCTTCTTTGCTCAACCATAAATTGTCGCCCCATATGCGGCATATGTTGGTCCTAAGCACAAAGTCATCTTGAGCACCATGTACCGCTAAATCTTTGGGTTTTACGCTCAATATGCACCCTCTGACCAATCCGCAACCCCCCTGTCTCTCTTTCTGCTCCACAACTATGTATCTTGCTTCTACATTGTCATTGTCCTGCTTTGACAGGGTTCATTTGTTATTGTCCGCCACTGCACTTGGCTGCGGTATGCTCCTCTAGTCTCTTCTCGCATCTTCTTACAGTACGTCTGTGTGTGTGTGTGTCGTGTGTCAATGTGTGTGCGTGTGTAAGCAGCAGATACTCATCATTGGTTTTAGTAAAGCTCTTTACAGAGCTCTCAGCTTCGTTTGCTCGTCTACAGAATGCTTGGATGTTGCGGCTCTTTAATTAAATTTCGCTATTAGTTTTAATCTGAACGTTAAGTGCACACATGATGCACATTTTGATGGAGACTACGGATAAAGTTGGGTAGAGTTATCAGCTTAAAACTATTTATATATGTTCTAATCGCACATGCAATTTATTTAATTTAATGCTGTCTGGTTAAGCATCAGGTAAAAAATAGCTTTGAGTAACTTTGAAAGTTTTCTACTTCTAGGAAAAACGGAAACAAATGCATAAAACAACAACAGGAAAATGATAAAAATGCCAAATAACAAGCACAATTCTATCAAAACATAAGGAAAACTCAAATAAACCATGCCCGAGAACCCAAATCTAACAAACAGCAAAAGAAACAATGGAATATACAGTAAAATACAACAAATATTGTAAGGAAGCTAAAACTGCAAGCACTTAAGCGCAAAACGGAAGAAAAACAAGAAAATTGTGCAACGATATCAAAACAGAAACAAAAAAAAGAAGAAAAATTGGTGAGTGAAATTCCCTTAAAATTAAACGCCACAAGCCAAATTACAAAGCAAAGAAAACATAGAAGAAAAAAAAATAAGGAACATAGAAACCAAGCAAATGAGTTGTAAAAAAAGCAAACGTGGAATAAATAAATGAAATCAGTTTTCATTCGAGGCACTTTTGGGCCCTTTTTTATGCCCACGTTCTCGAATCAGGTGCAAATGAAATGCAGCGAAGTGAAACTCTAAATACATATATATGCCTTAGATAATCTCCCTAAAATATTCAATTAGTTTATGACCATTTTATTTTTGCTTTTGGTCTTTTGGGCATGCCAACCCAAAGTTTGTTTGGCCAAAGCCCGCAAGCGCAGACAGCAGAAAAAAAACCCCCAACTTTAACATAATCATCCAAAATTAGATGAGTTTCGGCACGTTTGTTACCCGTTATTATTATTATTATTTCTACTTTTGTTTTTTGTTTTCTGTTCTTTCTGTTTTTTTCCGTGTTTGTTCTACATTTTCCACGTGCCCTAAAAAGAGAGTTAGAGAGGAGCCCTTTTAATGGGCAGCCGGAAGGCAACCATAAAAAATGTGCATTAAAATATTTTTATTGCCCGAACGAAACGCAAAACGAACGAATGGAGCGAAAGGAGCTTTGGTTTAAAGAGCTCGATGTTAGTAAAAATTGAAAATAGGCATTAGATAAAGAAGTCAGGCAAGCATCAACATGAGCTTTAACAGCTCGTAAAACGTTGCTTTTGTGAACTCTGAGCTGCAGAAAACTGTGGTAAAATTTCCTATGTCCTGGCTTTAATTGTGAGCTAATGCAAAGAAATGACATTTAAATTTTATAAACCTCGGGCAAAGGCTATTCACTTTAAATGTTAATATGACGTTAACATCAAACTCAACAAGATATCTAGGTAAAGAACAATTACTGCTTGCGGCTGTTAAATTGACATAAAGTTTATTTGAAATGAAATTATTTATCTTGGCTAAATGATTGGCATTTAGTTGTGGCCAAAGTCTAAGTACGCATTAGTTGGCTTAAATCAATGGCAATTATCTTACCAAATATTCTAGCTCTAACATTTTGTTGCTTTGACTAAAACTTCTTTAACAGCTTTCGATCTTTGCGTAAGTCGATTGCATTTGTTTGAAGCTTTAACACAAGAACGTAATTTGAACAAAGCAAGGACCTAGATTTAGCTTACAATAAGTTTTGCATAGAAGCTTTAGGTAGAGTTAAGCTGCTCATTATTCACGCGTTTCGCTTTTGCCATACTCTCAGACACGACAAATTGCATTAGTCTTTGGCAGGATTCTGACAAATTAATGCACATTTGCGACGAACATCTTCAATTCAAATCACGTGACATGTCACATTTGCCATTTGCTGTTGTTGTTGTTGTTGTTTCTGTGCTGGAGTGCCATTGAAAATCAAGCAACAGCTCATTTGATGCATCAACTGATGCTCGTCATCATCATCAACAACCTTCTCATCCTGTTTATGCTTCTGCTTTGGCTTCGGCTACGGCTTTTGCTTTTCCTCATCATCTTCATTGTTTCCACTTGCCCAGGTTCAAAACTCCCAGCCATCGCCTCAGCTGATGTTGCAAATGCGCAACAATTCGCTCAAGTGTAAATAAAGCATAGAGTCTGGGCAAAATCATTGTCGGCTGGTGGAGAGATATTGCGATGGAGACGCAGACTGTACAGACAGCGGCATAGACTCTGCCTGGACGAGCTTCGCCTTTATTTTTCAGCTTGAGCGTTGTCTGTGGCGTTAAAATAACAAATACACCTGCACCTGTGCCTGGCCAGAGTAGTGTGTGAGAGCGAGAAAAGGGTAGTGGGAGGTGGCTTGGTTATCTTTTGTAAGTTTTTTTGTTTCGTACAGCAAGTGGCAGCTGGCGCCCCTACACGCCCCACCACTCATTCCACCACTGCATTGTCTTTGACTTGTACAATGTTTTGTTGTTGCGCACGTGTTTTGGCTGTAGCCAACGGTGTTAATGTATTTTCCAGTGGCCCAAAGTGGCTACAGAGCAACGCGACAACCAGAACCGTGAGCCTGTTTTGGGTGTGCGCAGCTTCTCTGAATCGCAAAGAATACTCTTTTTAAAAGGGTTTGTTGATATTATCATCAAATGTGTGGCAATTTATTTAGACTCTTGAATTTACAAATTCCTGTGATAAGTTTTTGTGGAAGTTTTTTTTTTTTTTTGCTCAAAATATTCTTAAAATGTTTTTTGATGAGTTATTTTTATTAATTTAATGAATAATATAATTTTAAAAATTATTTTATTGATATTTTTATGCATACACAATTTGTATCTCTTAAACTGTAGCATACTTTTCAGAGCATGTGATATCCTACACCCACTAGAAAGATTTTATTTCTTGTTTTTGTCTAGCGTTCGTTTCAGTATGGCGCCATTGCCAGCGTCCTTGTCAACTGTCGTCTGTGTGCCCTGTGTAGTTTTGGCTGATGGGGGGGTGTATGGGTAAGGGAATGGACCTGGTGCTGCTATTGCTGTAGGCCAACAACCAGCAACGTGTTGCCACGGCACAGAGAGATAATAAGTCTGGCGTAAATTAGTTTGCCATTTTGAGTTATGAATGCGCATTTCAACGTTCTGCACTATGCGTGTGTGTCTGTGTGTGGGTGTCTAGGTGTGTGTGTGTGTGTGCGTTGCACTGTGTGCAGTGGATCACAATGGATTAAAACTTGGCTGCGTATTACTTATGAGCAACTCTCTCTCTCCCTTAACGCTGACAAACATGCCTGACTATCTGGCTGGCGAGACAAGAGTTGCTTCCCCTGTTGCAGATGTTGCTGCTGCTGTAAATATTATGCTGAAATTTATACGCCTTCAGTAAGGGATTTGTTTGTCAAAATCGGATGTGAGCCAAGGATATTGCCAGGTTTATAGAGTAAGCTGCTTATATATACATATATATGTATGTATGTATGTGTATAAACAAAAGGCGAATGAATTCAAATTATTCCTAAGTAGCTTTAAAACAATTATTAGCTTAAAATGTTGAATAAGTGAAGAGAAGTTTGAAATTGACTTTAAAGGAATAACAAATAATAGTAAATTTAAATGAAAAGATGTTAGATTATAGTGAGGATTGTCCCTAAGCTTTTACTTGAACTTAAATGGCTAGAGGAAAATAATTTAAACCTCATTTTTAAAATATATTTTGCATTTAGAGCATTTTGCTTGTAAACACTGTTAACGTTTCAAGTTATCTGCATTTCCTGCTAAGCATCTTAGAAGCAAGAAAACTCCAGCAAAAAAATAGCAGCTTTATTATTCCTTCTTTAAAATGCTTATTACCGTTTTGTTACACATTGACAAGCTAAGAAAAGTTAATTGCTTAAACCAAATTAGCTTACAAGATCAAATGTTGGCTAATCAAGCACTAGACACACACACACACTCATCCACAAGTGCGTAAAAATAATTAAACATATGATTATTGTTGGCTAGGCACAGACAGAGGCAGACAACCACATGACTAATGTGGCCAATCATAAAACTAATCTACATGAAAAAAGCCACATTAAAATAATGCATACGCCTCGTTGGACGCTGTCAACAAGCCGAACAAGGCCTTAACCAAGTTGTTGCATGTGAACTGAAAGATTTAGTTGAAAGGAAGTAGAAAAGCGACAACTAGTTGATGGGTTTTTGTGGGCAACCAATGGCAGGAAAATTAACATAAATGAATTTGCAGCTGTTGCTCGTAAAGTTATTACACCGGTTACAGCCAGCCAAGACAAATGTGGCCAAGAACAAATCACTCTAACGCCCACAAGTTAAGTCTGACTCCGGCTGTGCTTGAATTAAAGATGAATGGACTTTCGTGACGCTGTAAACATGTGGCTTTAATAACGAAACATGAATCATGTATTCATCCATTTATAGTACAGCAAACATCACAAGCAGCAGCAATGTCGAAGGTAGGTGCCAGGCATATTAAGTCAGAAAAAAAAAAAATTAAATAAAATAAAACAAACCTGTCGCGACTTTAAGGACATGGCACTAACCTACTACAACAATATACGAAATGAAAAATAAAAGACTAAAAACAAACTGTGTCAGCCGAAGTTGCGACCAAGAGAGAGAGAGAATGCACATGCGCATTGGCAAATAGCATCCACAAACAATTCGAAATGTGCCTAACATTGACCAAGAAAACTGACGAAGAAGAAGAAGAGTTGGACACAACGATTGCCAGCAGCAGCATCCGTCGTCAGTCAAACGGCGTTGCTGTTAGCGTGCACAACACACCAACAACAATAATAATTATATTATTCCCTTCTTGCCACAAGCGCACACAGCGATCGGGCTTAAATCTCGCGAAACCGGCTGCGAAATTAAATTTTGTCAAGCGCAACTAATTGCTGCCGCTGCTAATCAAAGCCATCATACTCAAAAATTTAATCATTATCAACAACGTTAACAAATTGCCATTGGTTCAGTGAAGTGAAAGTATTTTTTTGGGGCACGGCAGTTTTGGCCAATATTTGGCTTAGACTTGTTGCCAACAAAAAAAATATCAACAAAAAATAAATATTTAAAAGTATTTAACTGATTATAAAATATAACAAATATGATAAGTAGCATAACTATTTAAAAATAGATTAAAAACAAATAAAACAGCATTAAAACAGAGCTTCAACGACAACAAATAAAGTAACAAAAATTCAAATTATTCACTAATATGTTAATTCAAATCAAAAAAAGAGAAAATAATATGTTGTAAAATTCAATAATAATTTAAATTCAACAAATTGCCAACAAGTGACGCAAATTAATCAAAAATAAGTGCTTGCCACACATGTGTGCCATTTTATAAATAGTATCAATCGAAAGCAACAAATACAATAAAAATCGAAATTTTAATCAAAATTTTTGACGTTCTGACCTTATTACACAAAACGAAATAAATGCGCTAATAATTAAATACAATTGC
Source organism: Scaptomyza flava (assembly GCA_030179655.1). Taxonomy (NCBI): domain Eukaryota; kingdom Metazoa; phylum Arthropoda; class Insecta; order Diptera; family Drosophilidae; genus Scaptomyza; species Scaptomyza flava. Next base: position 1,431,900 of record JARNME010000029.1, on the reverse strand, counting down.
GAATTATGGAAAATTATAATAAATTTTACAAATAAATAATGTGAAAATGTTTTCAAAGTTTCCAAATGGCAAACAGCAATAAATCGATGCTATAAAATGTGTTCAAGTGTTGTTATCAGCAGTTGTGTGGTGCGGTTGTGTGGTGTGTATTTGTGTGTGTAAATGCCATACACAAATATATATATACATAGAGAGAAATTCAATTAATAACGTCCATAAAATAGAAAAAAGTTTGCTTGCATAATTTACGCCGAAAAAAACCATTTAAAGCCACGGCACGTTCGAAATTTAATGCAAAAAAAGAAGAAAGTGTCATATCAATTTCGTGTTTACATATGTCCATTGATGTGCGATTGTTTGTGTGTGTTTGCGTCGCTAAATGCTTTAATTAAGTACCAGGCATTATTTGGATTATCAGTGGAAAAGCGCTGGCGAACAAAACAAGTCTGTTGAAAAAAACTTGTAAGTTACTTACTGCGCATTGTTTGTATGAAGAAATATTCTTTGCATAAATAAACTTAACTATTTGAATATTTATTACACTTCAAATTGTTTGACAAGGCTATAAAACTGAGGAGTTTGTACCAAAAAACTTCAAAAAAAAAAGTTTATAATTCTGAAACAACCCATGCAACCCTCCAATGCAATCATTTTATGCTGCATTACAATTCATATCAGATTAATGGGAAATTGCGAATATTAAAAGTAAAAATAATAATAAAAATATATATTTTTACTGCACAAAATCAACATGAACAGAAAAATAATACAACTTTGTGTGTGTGTGTGTGTGTTGATTATGCAGACTGTAAAGATGTAAATTAATTGCTGTAATTTGGTTGGCAAACAAAATGAAACGAGAGCGTATGCTCAAGTACATAACTTGTTGTGTTTGTTGTTGTTGTTGTGTTGGCAAAATAAATTATTCATTGTTTTCGCAATTGCTTGAGTGGCAAACAAAAACATTTTGTAATGATTTTATTGATTTTTATTAGCTTTTGCTCTTTGCCATTGGCTTACAAATAAAAATAATTGACTTGAGCAATATTCATTGAAGCGATATCAAAAATGTAAACAGCAATATTAGTTAAACTTGACTACATTTGAGCTTTAACTATACTCCTGTCTCTTGTTTGTGCTTTTTTTGACTTAGTTTTGACTTTAAGACAAAAGTCAAAGTCAACTTTTGTATTGCACGTAATTAGTTTTGGCTGCCAAATGTCGCTGGGGCAGCGAGATAGAACATGCCTCTAAACTGGACTATAATTAATTTAAATTAAGCTCAAGTTGTTTTTTCTTTCGAAAACGAAAGAAAAGAGAAACCCCAGCCAGCCCCAGTGGCCAGTCAACACTGCTGCGTATGTAATTGTCTGAGCCTGGCCCGAAGGCAAGAAAGCTCATTTACATTAATTGTGCTGACTCCAATTTTTGTTGCCTTAGTAAACAAAAATTCTGTTTATTTTAAGCATTAAAGCCATGACTTAACGCCAAAAGGCAGACCTTGAGGCTTTTGGTAACAACTGCAAACTGCATTTAATGATTGGATGGACTTACTAAGCATTTGCATAATGCAAATCAAATGACTTTGCTTTTCCTTTTACATCTACGTATCGTATCAAAATCGATCTACACAGCAGCAGCAGCTAAGCAGGCAAACTGATTGACATTGATTTATTATCGTTTTATGCATATGCAAATATATTATTTATGATTGGCATGCCTCGAGCTACTTACATTTTTAAATATTTGTCCAATAGTTTAGATTTTGTGTGTGTGTGTTATTGATAAATGCATGTGTGTGTGATACACGAATAAAGATAAAATGAAAATGACCAAACCTTTATTTAAATAAATTCAGCAGTCAAGTTTTGCTATATGCAAATTTTGATATAGCTTCTTTTGTTATTGGCTATAAATTTTAAGTCGTAAAGCCATGATAAGCAACAAATCTGATATTCAGATAAATCAATGAATGGATGATTTTTGAGTTAAGTAAACTACAATTCAGACAAATATTTTACTTATATGAATTAAAAATAGCTTCACTTTGAGACTTGAACATTTTTGTTTATGCAATTTATTTTACTTATGCCGCTTTTAAATTTGAATAAATACCACAAGCAAACTTTTTGCGCATCGCATCAGCGGATAAATCATAAAATAGATTATGATTATTGCCGGCTAGCTTCGCTTCGCTTTCGCATTCGCATTCGCATTTGAGTCTCAGTTAAATATGCATAAATTCTTTTGCCAGGCTTAGAGCTCAGCAGGACTAGCAGCATCACATCGCACCACGCTGCACCGCACCGCAAATGCCAACGTGCTCAAGTGCTTGACAAATACGTTGAGGCGTTTGTTGTTGAACGATGAGGCCGAGGCAGTCGAAAGCAGAAGCGGCGAGGTAAATGTGTGTGCGACTGCCAGCTGCTACAAGCATTGCCATAGCCATTACCGGCACCGCAGCTATCTGTGGTTTAACTCTCTCTCGCTCTTTCTCTCTCTCTCTGAGTATGTTTCGTTTCGGTTTCGCCTCTCGTGTGCAACGTAAGCTGAAACCAAACGACGTTTAACAATTTGTAAGTCATGTGTAAACATCATAAGTTACGCGCATTTTCTGTACAAATTATAAGCACTTAATGTTTCCAACAGGGACATGCAGTTAACGAGAAAACGACAACGAGAAAGAATGAACATACACGTACGTATACGCAACGTGTAAATGTTACGCATACGCCATGGCTATACGTTAAGCTGTCGCAATAACCAAATAACACACACACATACAGCTGTGCTAATGCTGTCTGAAGTTGTTTTTGTTGTTTCTTGCTTGCTTGCTTGCTTGTCTCAGTTCTAGTTAGTTAAACAGCAGCCAAGTAATTAGATTTTTCCACTCGAAGCTGTTTGCTCAGCGTGCAAATAGTGTTTACACCAAGTCTAAACAAAGAGAGCTTGACTTGCCACGTCCACCCAACGCCCATACAATTCAATTAAAACGCGACACGCTAAATGCATTTAAATGCGTGAGGGGCAAGCAAATGGATTAGTGCCTCCCCCCACTCTCCCTACTCTCGCACATTGGAACGCTGGTCATAAAATTTTGTCCATATGCCAAATCTCCAAAGTGTTCGGCGTCCCAAACTCTGCGAGCTGTGACTTTTCTCTTTTTGCTCTAGCCTTTCGGGCATTTAGCAAACTCGCTTTTCATACGTGTGTTGTTGCCTGACAAGCCAAAACTTATGGCTTCTACATATATGTGCCCCATTGTGGCACTGAACCGAAAAACAGCAAAAAAAAAAACTGTTTGTGTTGAACTCTTTTTCACGCCCATGTTGCGCCCCAGTTACGTGTTTTTTGGGCTAAAAAAGTTGTCCCCCCCACACAGAAAAATTGACACCATCCATAAAAGTTTGCCCTGCTAAAAGTTGAGATTTTCCGTAATTTTCCACCCTGCGTGTCTGTATCAAAGTCGCCATTATACTACTTGTTCATTAGTTGTCGAGGGAGTTTTAAATTGCATTAAGTCAAAGTTAAATAAATGCAGCGCTCTTGTTTTATCCTTTGACTACAATACAACAAGATTTATATCTTTCAATTGCTGCAAAATTTATACTGCTTGCAGATCGAATAATAAATTAGTAAAAATACTATTTATAAAATATATATTTTATTTAATTTATCAGAATTTTGCTTTCATTTTACGTGACGTTTTAAAAAATACCCAAAAGCAAAAGCTATAAAAAATAAATCGCTTAATAAGTTTGCTTTTAATAGCAGCAGAATGTATTGCTTTATAAAGAGTAAAAGCTAAAACTGAATTAAAAATCAAAAAAAAGAAAAAACTAGGTAAAATAAACTAAAAAAAAATTACCTGCGGCTGCAAATGAACAATTTAAAGTCCACTTTATGCATATTTTTGAAATAATGTGGACTTTACTGCATGCACAAAACTTTATGTGAACGATGTGTGTGTGTGTTTGCATGTGTGTGTGTGTAGGTAAAACGCTGCTGGCTTTGTATTTATGCTGTGAACTCAAAAAAAACTATCCCCTCAACGCCCCACTGCCGCTTCAGCCATAAGCCAATAAAAATATAGACGAGAGAAAGAGAGAGTGAGAAGAGAACGTAAAAATAACACTCTATGGTCTGGTTTTGGTCTAAATGTGTGCGCTGAGAAGATAAAACAGCTGCATATAAATCATGTCATAGCCAAGATAAAGAGCGCAAATAGTGCTACGAAACGCAAGAGAAGAAGAAGAACGCTACAAAAATGCAGACTTCCACTTGAACTGCACTGCGGCGAGGTCTGTAAACCTGAAACTGAGACTTCGCTTTTTCGAGTTCATGGCTAAGTTGCATATGGGAGAAGGGAGAACGAGAGGGATTAGCTTGGCACCAAAAAGTGACATCGTTTGATTTAGTCAACTTAACTGAGTACAAAAGTTAATCTTTGATCTAATAGAAACATTTTCTAATATTTTAAACTAAATTTATTCAAACTAAATTGCTTTTTTAAGCTCAAAAAACACTTTTATAGCATTATGAATCAAATAGGAATTATCATTTAATCTAAAATATGCACTTTGAATATTTATTTAATCTGTGACAATTTCTATTACCAAAGCAACACAATCACTTGACAATCAGATTAAACATTATGTGATATAACTAGGGCAAACTTTGACTTTGACAATTATAAGTTCAGAAATGTTCTTTTTCCCCTGCCTGCACACAGGTTTCCTCACTTTTCCTTTAATATATTGAGCACGGACACAACCGGAAAGTTTCTTCACACAGTCACGGGACTTTCGCAGTGAACTGTTGCTCCCAGGGCAACCGTATATATTCTCCGCCTCCTCCTCCTACTGCTGCTCGCTAATCCCCAAGTAATTGTACGCTTTAGCGCTGAATGTCAATTTATTGACTTGCACATCTTTTGGAGCACCTGTCACACAGTTAGTTCAGATTGTCGTTTTGCCCGTTTATTTGTGTTTCCATTACCTTTGATTTTTCGACATTTTCCTTCACCTGCTATTTTTTTTTTGTAGAGAGATATTTTTGTTTGGGCTTTGAAGTTGGGCAGCAGAGTTAGCACGTCGCAAAAACTTTCTCTTCACTTCACTTCAATTTTTATTATGCGATTTTATTTATTTTGATTTGAACTCCGGATAAAGTTTACTCTCTTCCTCTTTATCCTCATGGCTGGCACGTCTAATGCTATTAATAGCTTGGAGCTTAGCCGTTAAGTAAATCAGCTTACGATCTCTAATAACTTGAGTCCTTTCACTTAATGTCTCTTTTTTCTCATTCTTTCAGCGTCTCTAACTACTGCTTAAGTACAGAGGAGTTCAGCTTCCGTGCTTAATTAATATTAAGCTAGCGAATTTCCTCATTCTTTTTTTTTCGTTTTTGACCCATATGGAATTTCAATTTTCTTCTTTATCTTTAGCTGAAATGAGAAAAAATTGAAAGAAAGCAATGAGGAATAAATGCAATTATTTTGTTCTCTCTTTCTTTTTACACGGCAACAACAGTGTGAGAGTGTGTGTGTCCTTTCTCGCAGGATGGTGTCGCTGCATGTTGCCGGCGCGTCCATCGATGGTCATAAATTTTTAAACAACTGAAATTACAATTACGCCGGCACCCCGAATAGCGAATTGTTTCGAAAAATTGCATAATGAAGGCAATCCATATTAAAATATAAATCACGCCATTGCAGACAGCAAAGTATCCTTCGGACAGGATATTCGTGTGTGTGTGTGTGCGTATTTCCCTTCCAGCTGTGTATGGGAACAATAATAATATATGCCCAGCTGTCAGTCAGCAGCAGCAGCAGCAGCACACCCGTGGCAAATAATTAATTGCCTGCATTATGAAACCATTCAAACAGCAGCCAGCAATCAGAGCGAAAGATCTCGCCAGATAGATAGAGAGAGAGTTTTAAGTGCGGCCACCTGTCAGTATCAGAACTGAGCTATCAGTCTCGCTCTCTCTTTTACCTCCGCCACTTGGGTCAACATTATGGCTACCATAATTTGCAGCTTGTTGTGTGCGAGTGTGTGTGTGTGGCTGCCCAATTGGCGTTCATTAACAGCGCGTAATTGCGGCCAAGTGGTTTTTCCTTACCCATTTTTTTTTCTCGGTAATTTTGTGAAGCATCATCAGTTGGATATGCTACTGCCACAACCACAGCAAGCAGCATGCAGCAATTTATCTTTGAAGTTATTTAAAAATCAATTTTAGTTCGGAACAGAACAGAACAAGAGACTTAAATCCAAACTAGCCCGTATAACAAGACTTAATTATACTCGCAATTCATTTCCAACTGTTGCCACACAATAATGGATTTATTTTTGAATGTTTATCAAACTTGCAAAACTTGTCGAGTTTTAACTAGAAATTGCATTCGTTATTTACTACTGGTTGGGTTGGTTGGCGGGCTGTCAGAATTGCCCGGAGTGCTTGTTGGAAAAGTAATTTTCAGCTAATTGTTATGCTGCAGGAGCTTTGTAAGTTTGCTTCCATCTTATTCAACGTTTATTGCAGGGCGCAAAAAGTTCTTATTGCATTTTGCCAGGCACAAACTTCTTTGCAGTAAGTCTTGGCCCATGATATTAGCCTGGCATTCTTCAAGCACAGATGTTGTCATTGTCGCCGCCGCTGCTGTTGCTGCTGTTGCTCCAACTGTGTCCTTGTTTTTATAAGCTGCGTTGCATGTAATCAGTTAAGGATATTCATGGACATGACTATGATTTTAGTGCATCCAGACACATACATCTACATCTAGGCGCCAGTTCACAGCGTGTGCTCTGATGGCGGCGCTCCTTGCTTTTCTTAAAAACAAAAGCTATACAAGAGAAAACTGCAATGCTATGCAAATCCAGCAGCAATAGCAACGGACGGCAGCAGGCAACATTGAGCTCTCTCACAACACGACATCGGCTTGCTGCTGAAAGCACTTCTTGCCTGGGCCCGTCATCAACATGCCAGCGTTAGTTTGGTGTCCAGTGTCCGTCCTATGTTTTGGCACTCTTGCAATGTATGGGAACAGAACAGAGAGTAGCTCGAGTTGCTTTAAGCACACAATCAGGCGATTTGCAGGCATTATGACCGGTCAACTGGACAGCGAAACAGATGTCTTTTCCTTAATTCCTCTCCCTCTCAAAGCTATTTAACTTGTCCTTGGTCCTTACACAGCTGCTGTAGTTTCTTAGGTTTGTTTTGTGCGCATATTTACTTGGGTTTCTCGAAGATGATTGAATTGAATGTTTGATATTGATATATTTCGTGTAGGACATAAAAGGACATTAAATCAGAAATATTTCCACGCTTTAATTGCGTTTTAGTAGAGAGTTTAAGCAAGTTGTAAGGCTTCACTTGCATTCATTGTTACTTCACATTCTTTGGCCGATTTCTTGTCTTATGCTGTAGTTGATGGGCATTGTTTCGCTTAGCTTAGCTTGCTGCAAACTCAAAGCTACACGCAATCCAGTTAAAAGACACTTTCAACTCTTTTACTCTGACACAAACTTTCTACTTTCAAAAAGTAGCTTAAGTCTTAACCGCACAGATTTTTCCATTTTCCTTTTCACTTTTTATCCTTTTTTTTTTCGTTAGTCGGCTTACATGCCTCTAATCTTAGGTAACCCAAAAAAAAATCCTATCAACTAGCTCTGTGTGTGTGTGTGCGTGTGTGTTGTGCATGGAAATCCGTTTCTTTTGGCCAGAACACACGATGCCATATCATGAAATGTGTAGTTTTCTTACTGTTTTTTACCATTCCATATGCTGACATCTTGCACTATTTTGCCGGTTAGCCTCGTTTCCATCTTGCTGACAGTTCTGTTCATCTCTTTTTGTACTGCTTTTTTTTGCATTGGTTTTTTATGCGATTTTCATTACCGTCTCTGGTTGCCATTGCCCTTATTTTCTTCTTGCTACACTTGCTCAAAGAATTATTGCCAGAAATCGTTTTGTAGCATTTTTTGTTGTTGTTGTTGTTGCTTTTCTGTTTCTTTTTTGCATTTTATAGCACTAAAAATGACAGCTGACACTTGCGTTTAACCGTAGAGATTTGCTCTGACCATTTCCATTTCTTATACTCTATCTTTCTCTCTCTCTTTCGCTTTTGCATATTTCTGTTTTATTCTGTGTGGCCATCAAATTGCGGTCTGTCTGTTTGTGCTACGTACATTTGAAGGCAAGCTGTAATTGTCGTTTGTATTACCATCGTCGAAGCTAAGCGTTGTGGATCTTGTGGTTTTCCTGTCTCCATCGCGTCGTCCCCCCTTGTCCGGCTGTCTCTGCCTGTTGCCAAATGTGAAAGTTCCGAAGACAGCGGAAAAGTCTATTAAAAAAAAAGTGCAAGCATTCGACTTGACAGATTTATAGCTCACACAGATTGCAAATTAAAAACGTGTTGGCATCCATTTCTCCCTGCTTATTTTTGCAAAACTTATAAAGTAGTGTGGGAGAGTATTAAAAAAATAAAGATACATAATTTTATTATTTAAACTATTGTTTTTATATCAGATTGTCCTTAAAGATTATGCTATTTAATATAAATTTTAAATAATTTTTCCTGTCCAAATGATACTTTTTTTGTGTAATTTCTTTTGTTTTTATTCATTTCCAGACTTTTGTTTTATTTATTGCAATTTGTTAATCCCCCTGGTTTGTGTCTATTTTGACGCTCTATAAATATTGTTTGTGGCTTAAAAGTCAGTGAGAGGAGTGGGTAGAGATTAATTGTAAATGAAACGCGGTGTCAGCTGTGTGTTCTGTTGTGCCAACTGTGTGTGTGTGTGTGTGTTGGGTGTGCCAATTGTTGATGTTATTGTGGTTGCTTCGTATGCTGTTATGTGCATACATTTGCATTCAATTTGAGTTATAAAAACGGACTTTCCCTTTGTGGCATACCACAAGAACACTCCCCCCCACCCGACTGCCTGCTTAAATATTTGCTTACTTCGGCTGAAAATTTGCATGCGAACCCCCTAAAGAGTTTGGGGCACACATTCGAACTGAGGGATCCCTTTTGGTTCAGCATTCATCATCAAAAACTCATTCTCGTTTTCTCCTTTTGGTACCACATGGCGTATACTCGATGTGTAACACTCTTAACACTTTGTATTGTTGTTGTTTATAGTATTTTTTTTATGCTATGTGCAACTGTCTTTGATAAACAATCGATATGTTTGTATGTTCGTAGAGTTTTTTGTTTTTTATTTATTATTATTTTCGGACTCTCCGTTTTTGAAGTGCATAAAGCGTCAAGTGTGGATTGTTTATTATTTTTTTCTGTTTTTGTTGTGTTTTTGCTGCGTTTTATAATTGCTTGAATGGTTGGCTGCAGCTGCCTTTGGGCATGGTCATAAAATATGCCAAAGGATTTGTGTTGGCTCTGCGAATTTTCGAGTGGTTTATGTGTGCTAATGGAATATTCTTTCACCTGGGGATTTGACACGTTCAATGCCAGCATATTGTTTGCAGTTCGAACTCTACGTAAAAATTCAAAACAATAAATTTTCGTATTTTAGTTTTAACACATAATTCCTTCCCTCTCTCCCAGAGCGTTGAGGAATAAAAATTTGGCTATCAATATTTATGCAACATAATAAATTTCAAAACTTTTTAAACCTACATCACTCTTAACACAAGCTTAAGGTCGTATTTATTTTTGAGGGGGGTTTTCAAAGCAAACTTTCGTAAACATCCACTTTGGAATATTACAAAGCATAAAGGAAACGCATAAACATAAAGTGTCCAAAGAGAACAAATGGCTTAGAAAATGTTCTTGCTAACAAATTGGCATTAATAGGACAATATGAAACAAAACAAAAAAGTATTATCGATAAAGCAGGCAGTGTAACGACCATGAAAATAACAACAACTATGACAAGAACGAAATAAAGCCAGCTGACAAATAATCTAATAAGATTTGGCTCAAAAATTTATTGAATTTCATTTAACGGGCTTAAGTCAAAGGCCCCCGGACAGACAGCCAGAAAAAACAAACGCTGCCCGGCGACAATCCAATGCGAAATCATTAATCTTTTCGTGCTGAATCAGCCGCAGTCACAGCAGTCAGACATTTTTGCCTAGTCATTGTCTAAACATTGGCCATTTGCAAATGAGCTGGCGACGTTGTTGGCTAACAACCACGACTTAATGGCTACAAACTTATTTACACAGCTGCCTGCCTTGGCATAAAAACAAAAGCAATTGTAGATTTATCAACACTGCTTAACTTTGCGCTACTCTTTGTCAGTTTTCGCAAGTTAAAATCATATTCATAAACATATTAAGAATTTATCTTGATTTCATATTTCATACTTTCTCTATAGGGTATTTATCATAACCACAAATTAAGCAAAGGCAGCCAGTTTTATTTATTATTATGATATTTTTTTGGCTCGTTCAATTTGGTTTGCCATTTTATTTGTAATTATATTTTGGCCTGTTTGCGCTAACAAATTTTCGTATTTGGTCAGCTCTTGAGAATGTTAAAATGAACAATTTATCAGTGTGTGCGTGCGGGTGTGTTTCAACTCAATTTGCGCTCCGCAATTGATATTAAAAATTAAAACGCAACATGAACTCTTCGCTTCGCACAGTAAAGAAGCCCCCAAAGCGAGCGCCCTTAGCAATAAAAATGAGAAATATGCGCCTCTTAACTTGTTCATTACCCTAATGGAGCGTTTTTGTTGGCTGTTTTGGTGGACACATTCTTGCAGCTCCCGTACCGGTTCTGGGCATCGTCCAATCCCGATTCCATTCGCCGCTTATTGTGTCAGCTTTATGTTGAGTTTTGTTCTTCACAAATTTTACTTCTTCGTTTAGGCTCGTTGTTTATTGTGTGCCTTTTTAGCACGGGTGTCGGCTCAGAGGTAGCTCTGGAGGCGGCGTTGATGGGAGGTGGGTTGGGGCGGGTGACATGATTTTTAATGCTTTTACGCGACGCTGTTATATTTCATTTAAATGACATTTTAATTAATGTCAACATTTTGTTATTGCGGCAATTTTTACTTGTTTTTTTAAGGCATTAAAAAAAAAAACATTGCTGGCTGTGGTGGTCCTAAGGATGTCTCTAAGGTGTTCCTGTCGTCTCTCGTTAAAATTTTAATTTTTTTTTTATTTACTTTTTTTCCTTCTACCCTAATATAATTATTTAATGAAGCAATTTTCGTCGCCTTTTTCATGTCTTTAAAATTATAAAATGTTTAAAGTTGTTTAGCGACTTGGGAAAATACTTTTCAGGCTTAAGTTTGCTTACAGAATTTCGCTAATTTAATTAAATTAATAATTCACAATCCAATTTCGCAATTTACTTCACCTTTTTTTATTTCCCATAATGCCTTTAAATTGCTTTGAACATATTTATTGACAGCAGCTGACTTAAAGTAAATATGTTTTAATGCAAGTGTCGATTCAAAGGACTTAGCCGCATTAAAGCAGATTTACAAGAATGAAAAAACATAAAATGAAAAAGGATCGAATGGGTAAGCGTGTGTGTGTGTGTGAAAGGGTTTTGCACAAACTTCAAAAGCAAGTCAACTACTAATCTTGAGCTTAACGTCAATTTTAATCCCCCCAAACAAAGTCCACGCTGACAGTTGAAACTTTGCCAAAGTAAAATTCCGAACAAGAGGCAAACACACACACACACACACCCAGTTATACACACCAATTTAGACAGCAACGCTCTATAAAATTGTACACAAGAGAGCAACAAAAATACGAAGAAGAGCAGACCAGAAATAAAACAGCAAAAAAGCATTTTAGTTACAATAAATTATATGCAACAGTTTAAAAAAAATTGTCAAAAAAACGAAAACAAAAAAAGTAAAGACGAAAACCAAAGCAAAGAGTGAAAAACCAAAAGAGTTAACAACGAGGCGGCCAACTGAAATGTTTGCCAAATAAAGCACTTGAGGGAAATGCACATAAAAGTGTAAAGGTCGTAGCTGTAGTTGTAGCGTTAGGCTCATGGCTCATGGCTCCTGGCGGTCCTTTGGCTCTTTGCTCAGCCACATCAGAGGCCCATCATTGGCATGTGGCGGCGAACGAAATAAGAGCGAAATGAATCCATTCATTTGGGAACACATTGGCATTTGTGTAAGTTTCGTGGGTGTGTGTGTGTTAAGTTGTGTAGTTGTAGGTGTGTGCACCAAATATTTGCAGGTAAAAATGGCAGAGCGCTGAAGAAAAGAAAGAAAGGGAACACACGACAAATCCCAATGTGCCAGGCACTTTATTGCAATCCCTTTTAAATAAGTTTTTTATTATTTGCTACCTGGCATAGCGCTGGTTCCCTCTCTCTCTCTCTCTCTTCTTTTCTTTCATTGTCTACGTGCAAATGCGCAAACAAATGTGAATTCTTTGTGTTCGCTTTGCAGTAGTTCTAGTTCTTGGCATACACTTAGACAAATTTGTCTTAGAGCTTAGAATATTATCCAAAAGCAGCTTTCATTTAAGATAGAAAATTTCTACCTAAAAATACAACAATTTTATTATAGTTGTTTTTTTGTTATCATAACTTCTAACACATGTTTAATGCTTTCACCTTCAAACTTCACCTTTTTCTCTCTGTGTAGTACAGACTCTTTTCAGCTTGTTTTTCTTGTGCTATTTTCAAGTTCCATCTCGAAGTCCCTTTTTTTTATCTATACAAATCCCATTTCTTGGCCTTGCCACATAGTGCATACAACAATGAGTTGTATCTCAAGTTGGCCAAAGCCAAATAAAATATGGAATTACTTAACGGCAAGTCAATGTGTGAGGGCGTGTTTGTGTATTTGCGTGTGAGTCTATTTGTTGGCGGTTCTTCTAGATCTTTTGTGCTGACTTTAGCTGGGATTTTATTTGCCCCAGATGTGATTTGTTTAGCATTCGCTGCTGCACTATCCGCAAACTAACACAACAAGATTTACCCCCATATGTCAGCTTGTCTTTAGACTCGAGTGTGAAAGGTTTATTTTGAAATGTGTGTGAGTTGCTGCTGTTGTAAGTGCTACATGTGTTTGCAGTGGGGACTTCAAAAAAGTAATGTTGTTTCGCTGAAATTGTTTTTTTTTTCTGTTTTGAAGAGACTTACAAGAACAACAAACATTGAGCATTTGAAGCGTGACAGCTGTTGCCATTTATTTGTCCAAACGTGCACACACGGCGTATGATTGATATTTGCGCTTTGGGTCAGCTGTCGAAAGAGAGATTTGACCAGACACACAACGTTTTGCACATTTGACATAAGATTCTGCAGTTAAAAAAACATAAATCAAGTTTCTTGTTGAACTATTTATGTGGAGAAGAAGCTCATTAAAATTTTGTTTTCATATTTTTCTTTAAAAGGCGCTGAGAAAGTTGGAAACTAAAGGATTGGCGCTGCTTCTTTTACATCATCATGATATAAGTTTGTTTGTATGTGTCAGCTTGCCTTGAGAACTCATCAAAAATTCAGAATGCGTTGGTAAAATCTTATGAAAACTCAATGCCATGCTGATGACATTCATTGTTTCGTGTGTGTGTGTGTGCGCGAATGAGTTGGCGTGGTGAATGCGGTTTTTGTGGGGGGTCTCGCCGCTTCAAAGCATTCTTTTCTTAAGGCCGCACATGTTTAAGATACTGAAATTTTATCCAGAACTTCCTAAAATTTATACACATATACATATGAATGTCTATGAATTTTCTGCCTTTTAGAAATTTTATTCACTGTCCTTTTTTTTTGGTTGTCGCCTGTTTTCCCCTTGCCTTTTTCCAAATTTGTTAGCCATCGCCAAGTGAATTTTCAAGTTCTCATTTCCTTTTCTTACATTTTGTGTTTTGTTTTTGCTTTTGTTGCCAGGTGTTGTGTTGTGCTTTTCAACACGCAAGCAAAAAAAAAAAAAAAAAAACTTTTCATATGAAAAATTCAGCTGCTGTCATCTTTTGGATTATGCTTTTCCACAACAAAAACAAAACTCTTTGGAATGACAATTGAAATGGAAAGAAAAATCTTATGAATTTATATGAGTGTTATCTGTTTAAGTTCCATATGAAAAATTCCATTCCAAAATGAATTTATTTGACGAAAAAATGCGCATACACAAAAGTTAAGAAAGCAGTTAAAGGCCGAACTTTATACATATCAATTGTAATGAATTTGTTAGTCAATCAATTATCAACCTTAACACCTTTTTCTAATATTTGTTTTTACTTGTTAGAAGTATCTGGCTTAAGGGTCTCCACCAATCAATTTGCCTTGTCCATTCAAACTGTAATAAATTTATGTACATAAGTCTATTATCTCGACTTGTTCTACAGCATCTTTAATGAATGAATGGACTTATGGCCTCAGCTGTAATTTCATTAAAGCCTATCCGAACAGCCGACTAGCAGCCGACAATTTATTAAGTGTCGAGAGTTAAAAACAGATCCGCTTCGCACTTTTTTCATTGAGAGTTCAGCAGCGGCCAGCAGCAGTGTAAAGGAGAAAGGGTGAAAGTACGCAAAGTGCTCAACAGAATGAAGCAATTTTAATTTGCTTGCAGGGGTTGGCACAGTAAAACATCAACTTGCAACAAGCAACAAAACCGAGAGCATCAAGTAAACCAAACTTTTTTTCTTCTCCTTTTTTGCTTGCTGCTGAACCTGCTGCAAGCCAAAATGCAGTGGGCGTTGCAAGTGCCAAGTGTTGCGTCTCATAAATAAGGCAAGTGAAAGAGAGGAAAGCAGAGAGGGGCAACTCTCTTTCTCTCTCTCTTTTAGCTCCCATCGTGTAAAAAGCATATTTTCTGCTTTTAATTGCAATATATTCTCTTAGACAAAATGACTGATGATGGCTAGAGCTGGTTGGTTCGTTGGTTGGCCAGAAACAATATATATATATATATAGATACAAGTATAAGTATATATATTGCCATGAAATTTGCAGGCAAGGCAGGAAAACGGAAAGCCAACAACGGAGACAGCCGCCAGTCCTCCTCGTTTGACTGCTAAATGAACAAGGCAAACACTCATCCAACCCGTTGGCCCCTTTGCAGCATTGTGGTCGCCAGTTGTTGGTTACTGCGGCCGTGTTGTTATTGTTGCTGTTGCATCTATCTGTGAGCTACAAATAACTCTGGCCAGCGACTGCAGAAGAAAGCTTTGAGAAAGCGTTGCCTTTTCAGCCGACGCCATTTTGATGATGAATAAATGAAGGCGCCCTTTGTTCGTTTGTTCGCTGGCCAAAACGAACATTTACCACTTGCATTCACTGCACAGTGGGCACATTTCTCAGGGCACTACTTTAAAATGGAATAATTAAAATTGCTTTCTCATACTTGGCACTAAATCTTTAAGCTCAAAGTTGTCGTTAGCAAAACTACAATTTCTCACTGACAAACAAAATTCAGAATTCTACCAAGTTATTTAGTACTTACGACTGATTCACAGCCAAGCCTCATTCATCGCTTCCCAGTAGACAAAGGAAACTGGAAATTTGTTCGACTGAATAAAATACGGCCAACTCAGCCCGCTAGAAAACTCATAATAATTTCATTGCTGCTGCTGCTGCCAGGCGGCGTAAATTTTATTATTGGCATTGCCTAATGCGGCAATAAGATTTTCATCATACTATTGCTCTCTCTCTCTCTCTCTATATGTATATATATAATATTTTTTTGTGCACTTTTGAAAAAACTATGCAAACTCAAACAAAATGATTAATGAAGCTTTGCAAAACTTGAGCGAAAATTTAATCAAGCGCGAAAGCAGATCGAAACAATCGTAAAAAAAAAATATTTCAAACTTATAATAAGCTTGAAATTTGTACAATATGCTTCGCAGTGGCAAGGAAATAAAACAAAAGAAAAACTAAAACTAAGCCTTAAAACAACGAAGATTATATACCCTTTCTTATGTTTGCATATTTTGATACGCAAAAAAGGGGGAAACAAATTCCACAAAAAACTCATAAATACGCTCGAAAAGTGTATTGAAAATTATAACAATGGGGCTTAGGAAATAAATTGGCTGTTGTGATTCTAAGGACGTTGTAATTTATTACGCGATTTTTGACATGCATTTACTCCGAATATTGTTTTTAGTAAACCATGCCAATGAATGGAAACGAATGTAGAACGAGAGAGGCAGTAAAATAAAGTTTAATGAATTGCTGTCAAAAGATTTGTTTTCTTTTCATTTATATGCTGTTAGGTTTATTTATGTTTAATCGAATTTTTTGCCATAAATTTGAAGCACAATGCATAAAAACTAGCTTTTAAATTATAGCCCCAATGCAAAACAATAAATTTTTTGCATAAAAATAATAAAATATTCTTTTAGTGCAGCACGTTAATCAACTTTACAAAGATAAACTATTGTTCATAAATATATTTACATTGATTAATTAAAGCTGCGGACTTGAAAAATATCAATTTATTTTTAATCTTGCCACAGATTTATTTGACAATCTTTTTTATTAAAAAATCAGTTAGGTTTTAAATTCTCATACTTTTAACACATTATTTATATTGCTTTTAGAGCTTGAGCTTTATTCATAGGCTTTGTCTTTGCAGCACGTGTTACAACAAGTGAACCCAAATATGTTAAGTTACTAGTCAAAAACATTCATCATGGCTGTCAGTTTGATGTTAAAAATTCATTAAAACTTTTGACCATTACAATAGATTGGGTTTTTATTTTGGTTGCGTTGGTGCCTTGGTTTTTCTGGTGGCTTTGTCATATTATAATCAAGTGACCCGCATAATATTTGCGTATTTGTTTTTGACGTATTCATGAGCTCCCATCATATTTATAACCAAACTAATTTCCTCTCTCGCTTTTTTTAACGTCACGCCTTGTCTGTTCCGTATTTGAAAGGTTAACGCCTTATTGACAGCCAAATTGGTGAACAGAAGACGATGTCGTTTGGCATGGCCAATTATTATCATAAGCCCAAATGGAGATGACAACGTTGACATCGTTTGACCGCCTGTGTGAAACTTTTAATGATACTGTTAAGGTTGGCTGCCAGCCGACAGCAAATTTTATGAACGTTTTTGGGGGGGTGGCAATTAATCACAGTCTCCGATTCTGCTTGCCACTCCAGCAGCAGCGGCAGCGGCAGCAGCGTGTCTCCATTTTAAGTGTCACTTTGTTTTTATGATCCAGCAGCAGACGGTGAAATGGAAGTAGAAGCTGTATGTCTGGCGCACGTTCAATTGTTTTATGCCATCTGTGGTGCTTCGAGATACTCGTTCAAGTACCTGCAACAAAAGTATCTCTTGCTCCTTCAGTTGCTTTCGCTCTCTTTATGATGTGCTCGCTGATTGCTGCAGCAGCTTTTGCGTTTTTAACTTGAGCTCTATTTGGAGTGCTGCTGTGTAACTTTGTGAACGTCAATTTGCCACAAAAACTATTTTTTCACTGTAAAAAACAGTACACAAAACTAACAGTTGGCAGCATTGAAAAGAAATTTAAGCAAATTGAGCGAAATGATTTGAATGAAGAAAACTAAAAGCTATTCGAATACTTATTATGCTTTTCCTTATGCAACGAATTTCTTTAAGTGTAATTATAAAGTTGTTTAATGGCCATTCGATGCATTTTATGCAGCTGCAGCCGTTGATGAAGACATTCAAGCTGTTTGTTGCTATTATTAAATTAGTTGCGGGCGATTTGCGTTAATTGGAGTGAAATTTTATGGCTCGTTCTGCGTTCTGGCGCTGCAGCCGTACGCTTTTGACTTTCTCTGCATATTTTATAAGTTTTTGCCTCGGTGCATAAATATTTAGTTTGCATAGCAATTTGCTTGCATGTAGATATAGCCAATGAATGCAAATTTGCATTAATTATTATGTCAAAAGATAAATTAAAGTGGCTCTTTAATGTTTATTTCATAGTCAGGTTTGACACTGCCTTGTTTAAGCATATAAAAATGTACATCCCTTTTCAAAAACTCGCTTTTGATTGTCAATCAATTTGATGTGACAAACTGTTTAAAAAAAAAAAGAAAGGAAGAGAAATGATTATCATTTTTGTTCAACATGTTTTCGAGAGCTTCAATCGTAAGTTGCAGCTTTTGCAAATGCCGTTTATCTTGATAAAGTTGAGCTGTGTCTGAGCAATCTGTCTGTGTGCGTATGTTGAGCTGAATTTTAAACGAAGCATCATCATTTATTGATGCTTGCCACACGCACACACACACACACTCACACATACACACGCATAGTATGAAAGAGCAAGTAGCAGGTCTGACAGCAATGACGAGAACACCTGGCAAGGAATCTGTTTGCTGCTGATATTGCTGGTTTTTGGTTGCTGCTGTTGCTTCTGTTGTTGATGCATTGGTGTGGTTGCCGTGATAATAACACGTCAACACCAGGGCATATCAAGTGTATGCCACACAATGCTTGTAGGTTGTAAGTGTTCGGAGTGAAGAGGGGGGGTTAATCGGTTGTTTCGTTCCTCTGGCTTTACACTAAACGCTATTTATGGCTCACGTTGCGCTCTTCGCAACGCAGCTGGCAATGAGCCATCGACACACTTCTTGGCTTGCAAATTGCAATTAATTAATTGAAGTACGTAAGCGATGCGTCTGCATGCAACCCCATTAAGGGCAACAGCAGCACCAACAAAAGCAGCAGCAGCAAAACTGCAACCGCAACTCCATTTTCAAATGGGTGTCACGTGTCCTCACTTGACGGTGTCTCAATGTCTTGAATGCGTCTTGTCTGCGGGCATAACCCACTGAGTTGGCTTATTGATGTGGCTTAACATTGCGGCAGCTATTAGTGGCAAGAACGACACCCATTAATAGCAAAGACAGCACCACGTCTTCTCTTCTTTCTGTGCAATTCGCTCTTTAAAATTCTGCAGAGTTCAGTTCCGCTTTCTTTGCATGCGAATCAACTGCATTGCCTCGGGTGCATAAGTGACATATTTATCATGCAACAATCGCTCAATAAGTATGCTCAATACGTGCAATCAAGCTGCGAAATATCAACCATTCATCTTGTGCCAAAAGAAACCACATGGAGAATATCATTATCATAAATATTGAAATATTATCAGACGAACTGTGAAAATGTGAAAACAAAATTAATATTTAATTTGATATATCCTGCGTACGCAAAGGAGAAGATCAACTGCAAGCTGATGAAATTGTTAATTCTTCAACAGAAGTTTTCCAACACTTTTTTTATAGCTTATTTTGCTTTAGCAGTTTCGTATCAAACGATTTTTTAATACTGCTCGTTAAATGATATCGTGCTTCGATTTTTATCGACACAAAATTATCGATATTAATCGATACCCATATGTCGATATTTATCGATAGCTACATTATAGCTCTCTATCACAGGGTATTCAAGACATCAGAACCTCACGCATGCTCATTATCATATCTTTTGATGCTGCGGCAACCCAAATTAAATGAAAAGCACACAAAAAAAATATGAATAATTCGCGAAAATAAAGTTGATGAAGAGCGGAAAAACTTAATGACGCCCAACAAATTGCAGCTGTTGTCAGCCTACTTACATACATTTGCATATATATATTTTGAAAGGCGGTTGAGCTACAGAAATATATATTTTTGTGGTGTTCTATGTAAGGATAAGCATATGAGCGCAATCAGATAAAATCATCAACGGCAACCTCAAAAACAATATTTATTGTAATTCTGTAATGATAAAAATAAATTGCAATAAAATAATAACAAACAAAATATTGCAAGACGAAAAATAATAAGAGTGAAACAACAATAATCATGCGGCATGCCTACAGGCAACAACAACAATCAACAAAAACAGCGCCAAACAGGCTATATTAAAAAGAATTATAAGCAGCCAAACATATATTTACTCATACAACAAGAATGGGTAGGAATAAAAGTAGTCAAAAGGCTGTGAAAAAAACATAAAACTTAAATTTAAAATGTTTTCTTTACGTTTACAGTTTTTAATCCCTAACTTCTTTTTAAGAAACACAAAAATAAAAATAGAACAAGTTAGTAAAATCTTTAACAACTATATTTAATGAGCGTTAAAACCTTACCAAACTTTCCTCGCAAAAACGAAATGCGAACAATTCAAAGTGGCAAACACGTTGGTTAAGGGCAAAAGCTTGGCGAACGTGCGGGATCAATTTAATTCCTGATGTAATGTGATTCAAAAAATACCAACTGAAAAGAAAAACGTTATTTCATATTTATATTTTTTCAATGCAGTGACAAGATATATTCTATTTAATTGGAACTCGGCTGAAATTCAAATAACAAGGTACGAATTTTAGCTTCATTAATAAAAATGAGGCAAGAAAATAGGTTTAGCGTAGAAAAAGTTTGATTAATTATTTGGGTTAATTGGCAAAAAAAAAAAGACTAGAATATCAAAATGGCAGAAAAAATTATGTTAAGAGGAAGCAATAATGCCTCTGACTGCAAAACATTTACAAGATGTGAAATGAGGATTATTTTGTTTTGTTTTTCTTTTCTTTTCTATTTCTAGAAACAAAGAATTCATTCAAAATTACCAAAATATGTTGAAATTTGCTTTTGCTCGCCGTAGAAGATTTTTATCAAATATAATAAATATGATTTGGACATGACTCGCTTAATTTGGCAACTAAATAAAAATGACTCGGCACTCAGCACGAGATATTTAATATGGTGTATAAAGTATTTGATTAAATGAACCTTTTCAAGCATATGCTTGCATATTATGAACTACATACACAAACGTATATCAGTCATCAGCCATCAGCCATAATGAATTCAATTAATTTACTCTTACCCCAAAAAAAAGCTCGACGGCATTTCTTTTAGTATGCCTCATACCAAAAGACTTCGACCTTGTCTCGGCAACATGATGATGACTGATTATTGCTGTCAGTGTGTGTGTGCGAGAGAAAGTATGTGCGTGTTTGCGTGTGTCGTAGATTCACTTTTACTTTGTTGCCTTCGTCCTTTGTTTGACGCACGTTCCTGTGGTTTTATTAATGTGTGCTTAATGTGTGCCGTCAAAGACACCACCGTCTGGCCATCTAATATAATACTCAAATGCATTCTTCACATTCATAATAATAATAAACCCACTTGAGCAGCAGCAACATTGCCTCATTTTTATGAACACCACAAAAATTGTCCTTAACTTTTACGTTATTAAACAAACATGCCAAGGCCATCATATATCAGAAAAGTCCTCTCAGCGCGCACGAATGTGTTTATTTCAAGTGATTTTTTTTTATTTATTTTTACCACACATTTTTCTACGCTGACGCTTAATTGTTGCTGTCTGTGAACTTTCACTTTGTTTGCAGTTTAAACGCAACATTTTTGTCTCTGCAATTTTACGCAATTTAAAGTTTCTTCTTCGTGCGTGTGAGTTGTGGCTAATTGACAGCACATTAATTTACACGCACACACGAACACACTTACGTAATGCCAAGTACATAATTTTTGTCTATGTAAGATAGTTAGAAAGCAAAAATATGTACAATTATATATGTATATATTTTTGGCAACACATATTTTGGCCATGTTCCGAGCGAATAGAATAGATAGACGCAAACATAATGCGTCTATTTGCCACTTAATGAATTTTGCAATAGTGGGCCATAAGTTGGCCATAAATACGGAGCAGGGCGTATACACGACCAAGGCAAATGGCAAACCTGTGTTATGTCCTCCATTCAGCCAAGTGACTGCTTGCTCTTGCATTGGGGCCTGCCAACTTGGCACAAAACTTTAGACTCAAGCACTTTTTGTTGCAAGTGGCAAATAAAGTAACGCCGCGCAACTTAGTTTCTTTCAAACTCTTTTTTTTTGCCTAGCAAAAAGTGTAACGAAAATACGGGTAAACAAAATCTGTCGACTGTGTCGCAGTAGAGCGTCGGCATCATCATGCTGTGCCAAGTTAAATGTAATTGTAATTTTTAATTTTAAGTGCTTGCCAAAATAAAATACAAAAAAAAGAAAGAAAGGAAAGAGAAAGATAATATGCAAAAGCAGTTTGTGCCAGCAATGCAAATGTTAATTGCGCAACACATAACTCATAGCAAGTGGAACGAGCGAGAGAAAGAGCCAACAAGATGCAGAGATATGCCAGCAGATAGTTAAGTTTATATATACATGTATGTGCTCTGCTATTTTAAACCCCTTTAATGAGTCCTGCACCATCATAATTGGTTCTATGCTCTGCAAGCAGCGAAAAACGACTTCAAATGTTGCCAGCTGCAGGTTTTTGCTGCTGTTTCTGTTTCTGCTACATAAAGTATAGCGACTGCAGTGTTCCATAAATCGCATGCGACACCATTTCGCCAGGTTTTTATTTCAAAGAAGTTTTTATGTTAACTTGAAATACATAAACAAATATATAAGATCGCCGAGATCGCCAGAAAGTTTCTGAAACCAATCCATTTAAGACATAATTTGGTTTTTATAAACTTTTTTGTGTAAGTATAAGAAAAAGCCTTAACAAATTTATCGTAAACACTTATATGTTGGTGTTAGATGCAATTTATTAAAGTGGCACAGTTTTTGGGGAAACAAAATAAGGAAGAAAAAAAATATACAATTTGTAAAGAAATTTATTAAAGGAACACTTGCTTCGATTCGCCAAGCAGTTGTGTGTGTGCAACACTCAGGGGCAGGTTTCAATTGCTGGCAATTGTCGTCGAGGTGGCAAAAACTGACCCTTACTGTTAACTGATCCTTGCTCGCTTGTGTTTGTTTGTTTGTTTAGTGTAGCTTGCTTTTGTATCGCTGCCGTTTGGTTAGTTTGGTCCTGTGTCCTTTGTGCGTTACTTATTGCTGGCTGTTGCCTGCAGGACAATGCATTAATTTGGTCCTGCTTGCCACAGAAACATGCTCTGGCATTGCCAGTTCGCTATTGTCCTTAACAGTCCTTTTGCGGCTTTCGCATTGCAATTGTTTTTTTCCTTCTGTTCACCCTCCCCCACCCCACAACAATCATCGATGATATTCCACTCATGACTTTGTCCAGAGTGTTATCTCAGCCGTTTGCAGTTATTGCTTGTTGTTCCGTTTAAACTTCGCTCTAAACTTGATTATCGCTGGGATTTAATGGTTATATGTATGGCTGCTGAACGTGCCACATTCATCGTTTATTATCAATTTGCTGCTGTCAATCGAACAGCCAATAATGTAATTTTTGACTTGAAAACGTAACTGAAAATCAACTGCAACTCTGGTTGGCAATTTAACCTAATTATGAAGGGGACAATAAATGTTGATGAGTGCATGAAATGAAGAAGAAGACAAGAATTAAAAATTGATTTTTAAAAACGCAATGTGCAAAAAAAAATTGATAATTGATATTAATACTTGAAAAACGCGAGAACTCTTCAATTTGTTTTCAGCAAACAAGACAAAAAAAGAAGCAAAAACTAGCGGAAATGAATAGCAGAAAGCGCAAACGAAACGAAAGAGGAAAAAAAGAGGAGCGGGACGGGGGTTGGGTCGGTTGAGAGCTCAACTCAATTTTGCACGTTTTATTACAAATTGTTCAATACGTGGTCAAGCATCCATGTACTTTTTTTTTTTGCTTTCATTGGAAAACTTATATTTCCAGCTAGCAATTTTAGGTGGAAATTTTTTAGTTCTTACAAAAGCGAGAAAAATATTTTGTTGGCGCTGGCAAATAACTTTTTTGCTATTTATTTTTGCTGAGTTGTTGAATTTTAAACATGAAAACAGAATAAAGGTAGCGAAGGACTCCAACTAGTTTTTTTTTTCAATGTCGCTTTTAATTACTGTCAGTAGCTGGCCAACTGTTAACGTCTTTGTAGCTCATAGAAGCTAGTTTTTGTGGCAGCGATAAAAATCTCAACTTCAACGCAAATTTATGTAGCTTTTTCTGTTCAATGCTTCGGACATCCAATTGCCAACTGCTGCGTTTAACGGCATGACAACGTTTCACCATTCACATTCACAATTCAGCGGCAGTCGTTCGCCATTGGCATTCACAATCAACCACTTGGCAGGCCATAAATTTAACACACACCTAACCACATAGTGCTTTGCACATTCACACACACACACGCGCACAGAGCTTCTGTCGGAAGCCAAATCATTAGCCAGAAAAATTGACCAAGCCAGCGGCTCACTGAGAACACACACTCGCACACGCATACATCGGAGTTGCCGCGTATATTGAATTTTTGTTTGGACAGAGTGAGAATGAATTTTTGTAACCCGAAACCAAAGCAACGCAGTTTGGCAACCGCATCCGGCCTAACGTTGGTTCAACCCATAATTATCTAACCAAAAATATGCGAATGCAATTTGCACCCAAAACCCCTGAGAACCCCAGAACCCCAAAAGAAAGCACACATGGCCGGCCACAAAGAGGTCATGCAGCAGTAAACAAAGTTTGCAACATTTAATTTGTTGCCATTTTATTGTTGGTTTCGCACTTGCTGCCGCAGCTGCTGCAGCTGCTTTTGATGTGATTTGCCATTTTTTGTGGTTTGTGTTTTGGTTGAAATCGATTAATAATAACTAGTATTAATAATATCCGTGTGTTTCATGCAATTATCTTGATTATAAATAATTTATAAAGTTTTTGAATTTCATTAACAAATAATTGAATATTTATTTAATTAATTTAATGCACAATATTTTTATTATTGACAATTTTGCTTCCGTTTGGCGTGCAAGTCTTAAAAAGTACACAAATCAGTTAGACTATAACAATATTATTTTTCAATTACCAATTTTATTATGAACCTTAACAAATATTGCACATAATTTATTCAAATATAAATGTAATTAAATGTAGTTTACTTTTGGCCCCTTAACAAATGCCATGCTGCTGCTAGAGAGCTTTAGTTGTCATGCTAATGAGTCTCATTCCGGCAGGCCACTTTTAGTTGCCGTGCAAATATTTGGTCATTTGTGTGATGATGATGATGATGATTGCAAATGCTAAAAGGCACACATACATATGTACATATAAACTCTGCCATTTTGGTTGTAGACTGGAAATGCGAACTAATGATCAATCCCATTATACTACAAATTAAATTCCCAATATAATTTCAACCAAAACACATGAGAATCCTTTGCTCTAAACCATTACATGCTTGACACAAACCAACACACAAATACTGTGACATCGCTTATAGTGTGTGTGTTTGTGTTTAGTTCCCAAAATGTGTGTGAGTGTTGTTAGGGTTTGTATTTAGCAAGTGTTGGCTTACATGGACTGCAATATGCACAGGCGATTGAATCAATTAAAAGTTGTCAATGGTAAGATCCATTTTCAAAATGCAAAAGACATGTGAAGTGTTAAAGAATATGTGATTGACGAGCAGATACTCTGTAGAAGCAACAGGAAATTTTAAGTGAACTTACGAAAAAGCTTTGCTAAACATTCAATTATATACATAACTTCTATGTTTAGTTTGTAGTTGAGGGCTTTATGCTTCTTCTTCGCAATCCAATATCCCTCGTTTTACTAACACTATTACATTGAATATTTTATGAAAACTTGCAACAGTTGTGCCAATTTGTTGGCGAGTGCGTGATGCTGAAGCTAACTTTATTTGATGGGTGATTGGCCCACAAGAAGTTGTGCCAAATGCCCTGTATATTGAGTACGCTTTATTGGCCAATATGTGAAAAAATGGCAGAGTGCAGTGCCTGTTGTTGCACAAACTTTTCACTCGCTTCAATATACATAGTGCATAGTGCACATGGCCGACCTGCCACTTTACACACTTGGAAAATATGGCCAACAATATTGGGTTTTGTATGAAATCATAAACAAGCGCAGAGAAAAATAACTTTATTTATGAGTTGAACATGTTGTAAAAGCAGCTTAAATATCGACTTTAGTTGGGAATGTTTAAGTTTTGTTTTGATTGATTGATTGATTCTTGTTCAAACTTTGAATGTTATAATAATACACAGGCTCAATCATAAATAAAAATTTAGCACTTTCCATGTCAGTTTGCCTCTTCTATTGCACATATCGAAGACACTTTGTTGACAGGCTGACAAGAAGAGTGTAAAAAAAGAACTGTTCAAAACTTGTGTTTATTGAACTGAATGCGAGACGAGTTGAATCAGCAAAATATATATATTCGTATAAAAAAAGGGGCTTTGCTTTGATAGTTGTCTGAAAAGTAATAACAATTGAGTCAACTTAGTTAGAGGCGCTCGCTCATTCATTCTCCCTTCCCTGTCAATAAAATGTAATGCAATGTGTGCATAATGTCAACTTTGATTTAACAACTAAGGAATCGTACGTAAATGAAATTCCAGGCACACATGCGACAAAAAAATAAAAAGTAATTGGCATACGATATGTAAACATAAAAATGTGCGAGAGCAGAGCAAGGGCTACAATATACAAATAGAATTGAAGACTGCAGAACTGTCAAAGCTGCTATTCCAATGTGTAGTAGCAGTGTGTGTGTGTTCAATCTATTTGTACTAAATGTTCGTTAGAAAATGTTTGCTTAGCAGCACTCAACGTCATTCACAAAACACATGTAAAGCAGAACGATGTGAGATGCTTGAGCAGAGCCACTGAACTACTCCACTCTATTTGTGCTAGTGCAAAGGAAAATCAAAGAAAATCAATAAAAAGGCAAATTGTCGTTGCTTTGAAGGGGTAAACAGGGTGGGGGGAACACAAATGTGCATCATTTTCACTTTATGCAAATTGCAAAATGTGTATGATGAAGTCGAAGTAGTAGAGGACGAAGCTGAAGTGAGAACCAGTGAATGTTCTATGAATGAATGAATATATATATATACAAACACACAGACATTGAGTTAAAGTAAATGTGTGCCCATTTCATGCGTGTGTGTGTGTGTAAATGCATGGCTGACAAAAGGCATTTGCATATTTAATGTTATTACGTTATTTTGCATGCCACATACAAAAAATTTATGATTGCATTCATTCCCAGTTTTCTGATTTTCAGATTTTCACTCCATCCAATGTTTGCATTCCAAATGCGCCGCCATATATACGTAATATACATATGTAGTACATACATATATATTTTTCCCACAAATTTCATAGTAATTCTGTAACAACTTTTTAGTGTGCCTCGTCGCGCCCCTCCTACCCGTTACTTCGTCTTCCTAGTCGTCGTCGTCAGCGTCATCACCATAAATAATAAAATTATTTGGGCTGTCAGTTTGCATTTTTAACGCCCACTGTCACGCCCCAAAAAATGGCAAATATTGAAAAATGTTATGCATAAAAAGTGCCATTAAAACCTCGTTTAACAGATGAAGAAAATCAAAAATGGCAAGCAACTATACAAAAAGTGCAAACTTTTCTGCCTTCAAGTTAAAAATTAGAAGTATGACAATGATTTATTTATTTTTTAATATCAATATCAAATACTTATTGGCTCAATTGCCAAGAAAATTGCACATCAGATTCTAGATCTTAGAAAATTTTGTCAATTTTTTAATTCTTTAGCACATTTTTGTTTCGCATTTTTTGGACTTGCCTTTGAAAATAGTCAATTAAAGCTCTAAACACAAAGCTCAAAGCAATGTGCAGAAAAAAGCCAACAAAATGGCTTTAAAACACCAAAATTTTCAATTTAGGAGAATTAATAACAATGCCTTTGTGCCAAAAAAGCATGCGATGTATATATATATATATGGAAGTTAAAACCACAGCTGCCACATGGCAACGCACAGATTGGCTTGGCCTGATTCACTAACAACACACAACAAAAAAAAGGGCCAAACAATGAAAATGGTTCAAAACACAAAAGGGGTAGAGATTAGAAGTGGAGTAGTGTAGTAGTAGTAGCCTATGAGTGTGATTTTAGTCACTTGAAATTGCCGGAAACCAGAGGCCAAAGTCCCTGGCTTACAATATAGTTAGTATAGGTCCCATTGTGCGAGCAAAGCAAATACGGAAGTGTCGAATACACATACACATACACATAGATAGATAGAGGGACAGGCCCGACAATCATGGCAACCGCAAATCATCATAGATATTTCGAAAATTTCATTACACTGGTTTTGGTTTAGGTTTGGGTTTGTGCTTGGTTGGCCTAAGGTGGATAATTCTCGAGAGCATTTGGTTGAATGTTATCTACAATGCTGAATGTTGTCAATGAATGGTTAGATGAGGTGTGTTATGTAAGTCACACACACACCACACGCACACTGACAATATGGCACGCAGTTAATGATGGCTCAGCTTCTGGCCTGCATGGGTGGCATTCAAGCATTCAAGCATTCAACTTATTGCCAAAGCTCCTTAACTCCACTGTTTTTCTGTCCATGTCTCATTGTTTTCGTGCTTGTTGTTGTTTGTTGCTTCATTGTCATCATCATTGTTGTTGTTGTATATTGTCTCATTGCCTGTGCGGCCATGTATGATTTTTATTTTTTTTATTATATACTATAAGCTTGTAGGCATGTGTCGGCTCTGTTGTTGGTTGGTTCATGCTGCACATGCCAACTAAACTACAAACGTAATCTGAAATGGCAAGCAGCAAACAACAACAATAATAGTGTCTGACAATCATGTTTGCTGCTGCTGCCGCTGCTGCTGCTGCTGTTGTGGCATTCTCGACATGCCGTCGTCATACAAAATGTTTTCATGCGATTTAACTTTAAGATTTAGCAGTAAATACATTGAACAAAACTACAACTATGATTGTGGACTTTTAATATATGTTTGTGGTTATATTGATCAAATTTTAATTCTTATCGTTGCAGGTCACTCACAAAATTGATGCAGCAAACGGTAAGTTAAGCTTGTGATGCAAATAGATTATTGGCTAACTTTTTGCCCATTAAAGTAGGCAACATTTTTGTTAAGCTTCTTTACTTCACACATTTAAGTCAAGGCAACAGTGCCTAAAATTGCCTAGGCTAAAATCCAGGCAATTTAATAAAATCTTGCAACACCCACAGGCTTACACACACAGGCTTACAACCACATTCAAGCACCTTTTTGTGCAGCTCGTAGCAATCATCTACTCAAATGTCTCTTTGTCTGTTCTTAAACATCTCTGCTTGTCGTGTCGAAACCAATTTTGGTTTAGCCTAAACATTTTGATAAACAACATTTCACCTGCTCACACACACAATTTGTATACTAAATCGCAAACAAATCGAAGCCAATTTCGACCCTAAAAACACGCCTCTTTCAAATGCAGCCACAATCCAACCAAAAGGTTGAAAGTGGAATAAGGCTCCAAGAAAAATAAGTAAGAAATGTTGTGAATGTTTTTTTTTTTGTTTTTCTGCCTTGCTGCCTGCGGCTATTTGTCGGCTGTACA
This sequence comes from Scaptomyza flava, assembly GCA_030179655.1. Classification (NCBI taxonomy): domain Eukaryota; kingdom Metazoa; phylum Arthropoda; class Insecta; order Diptera; family Drosophilidae; genus Scaptomyza; species Scaptomyza flava. The sequence goes on along the minus strand of JARNME010000029.1, from coordinate 1,402,644 downwards.
ATGCAACGCTCTGCTCAATCCCAGGTTTAAATGAATAATGGCATACGCCCTCTAGTCGGCTTAGTTACCCTCAACCAACCCTTAGTTTACACAATAGAAGCAGAGGCGGTAGAGGCAAAGGCTCAAACTGGAATTGAGGCTGAGGATGCGGCTGAAGCTGAGGCTGAAGTTGTGTCAATTCCATCAGTTGATTGCCATTATGTTGTTAAGGTGAAAAGCGCAGTGGCCTTGTTATTTTTTTTCTCTCTGTCTCCATTATGTTGCTGCTGTTGTTACATTCTCGAGAGCTTTGCCAGATAACAACACGTGCAAGGCAATGAATTGCATATTGTTTGCCTTTCCTCTTCTATTGTTGTTGTTCTTGTTCATGTTGTTGTTGAGTGCAAAATGAGTTTACACTTAAGTAAATCATTTGTGGCTCTTCTCCCTCTCCGATTGACAAATCAAATGCGTAAACAACGTTCGAATAGAAAACAAGCTTTTAAATTGAAGTAATGTAATGTGGATATTGCGTATACGCAAGGTGAATATTCGAAAGGTTAAGGAAATAGTTTTTATTAGCACATTTTGTCAACTATCGTTAGTTTATAATCTGAATTTTATGAATATTGATCAAAATAATCAAATTTTCTGTCTATGGTTTAATTTATTTCATAATTTCGAAACACCTAACTCAATTTTCACAAATATCGTTTTAAATTTTGGACCAATCCATACTTTAAAGTGTTACAAGTCAACCTTTTCCCTTGTTAAAACACACATTCGCATTGTTGTCGTTGTTGTTGTTGTTGTTGACCCTTGCGACGTGGCAAAAATGAAATTTGATTTTAAATTGGCTGGTCGAAAATTCTCCACACACGCACAAGCACACGCACACCCAATATCCTGGCTAATTTAATATGCAGGCTGCAGAAACGCCATGAATTCAAGGAGTTACAACATTGTTCAACTACTACACAACATGTCATAAGCCATTGAAGAGGGCTACCGAACGTAATTGGATTTGAAAGTTATTGTCTTGAAATTCTTCATATCTTTAATTTTTTTTTCGTTGGTTTTGTTGTTGTTTGTTCGTCGTTGTTTTTTAGATTTGAAATATCGAAAAAGTTTTTTTTTTTGCTGGACAAGAGTTTTAACTTTGTTGCTTGTTCTAGACTTTTGGGGGAAAAAAAAGAGTTGATATATATATAAGTATAGTTAAACTTCTTGTATCAGATATGTCGCTAGCTTGCATGCATGTTAAGTCATGGCTGCCCAAGCTTACTAAAACTAAAAACTTTGAAATGACTTTTGCCTACTGCAGATTTGCACTTGACTATTATTTCGAGGCTTTCATCTCGTACAAGCAATGCAATATGACAACAACAAGTAACTAACTTTTGCTTGCCTCAAGTTTAGTTTAATTAAAAGAAAAAGAAAGAGAAGAAAAAATTGTCAGCTCGTTTGCATCTTTTTCTGCTTCGACTTGAGGCAAGTTTCACATGAATTTTGGTGACTTGTCGACAAAACTATTTCAATTTATGTAACGTTGTAACATTTGACTTAAAAGTTTCTCCAACGCATCACTTAACAATTTATTTTACATATGATATTTATGCTTCTGTGTGTGTGTGTGTGTGTGTGTGTGTTAACTTGTTTGCGTTTTGCTTTTAAATTCTAAACAAATTTTGAAACTTGCCAATTACTGAGTTTATTTTGCAAAATTGTCTGCTTGCTTTTACAAATTCTGGCATATATTTTTCTATTCTATCGAAATACGCATTAAATAAACACTCCATAATATTTGATGTTTATTTGGTCAATTCATAAGCTTTGCATTTTGATTTCAATTGATTTAAATCAACATCGAGTGCTCAATCATGTTTAAATACCCTGCATACTTGGGGAATGTTAGAAAGATGATGTTGTTGAATATGTTTTTGTAACAAGGTTTATTTGGATCTCAAATTAAAAACACAATCAAAACAATTAAATCTGTATAATTTTATTAAGGTAAAATCAACAGAATGCTGTTCGTATTAATAGCAAAAGTTAAATGTACATTTTCAATTGTTTAAAAAGTTGTCAAACTCAAAAAGCTAAGCTAAACTGCTGCTCATTTTTTCACTTGAAAGAAAAAGTTAATTTCCTACACATTCAACAACTTTGCAATACCCGCAAATATTAAAATCCAAAAATACCAACCAAAACAACAACAACAAAAAACTTTTGTCGTAGACTTGTTTCATGCGTGGCATAACTTGTCATCTGCAGCAAAATAGCTTGAGCGATATAAGAAAAAAACAAAACGCCAACAGAAAAAAGTTTCTAAAAAAAATACTTTATACATGCCTGAAGCACGCACACACACACACGCACACACACAAGTGTGACGCAAAAATAATTTTCAATGCTTTTTTGACAGACGTCTATCAGCCTGTTATTGCTGTATCCTGCCTGCCTTTCATAACAAGACTTTTCTTGCTTTGTTTCCTTGTTTTTTCGATACACGGATTTTAATTGATCGATTAAATGTCATTAATAGCAAAAGCTTTTTTGCTATATTTATGATAATAAATATTTTTTGACATCTTTGAAAAAGAAGCTCTAAAAATATGTATTAAATAGTTTCATGCGCATTTATTTAATTGATTGGTTAGCTAAATTGTGGCATGAATATTATTACATAAGAGGTTTAAGTTTAAATTGTTTATCTAATCTATTATTTAATCTGATTAAATTGCAAATAAATTTATTTATACTTTCTGAGAATTAAATCGTTGCTAATTATATATTATTTGTTATAGCAGCGATTAAAATGCAGTCGTATAAACCATAACTCATTAAATAGTATATTGCTAAGTTAAAGCATTGAAATATTCGTAGTTTATACTTTGCTCGCTTTTGGCATGTTTATTATTATTATTATTTACCACCAGCTGTGTTTAGTGAATTCCGCCGCACAATTTCCGGCCGCCGGCAAAAAGGCAGCAACAGAACCGCCTGTCGTTTTAGAAACAAAGACAAAAAGCGAAAGAGGGATGGATACAAAAAGAGACAGAGAGTCACGTGTTGTATGCTCACACACACACACATCAAACACACAGGGTCTGTGTGTGCTTATAATGCAAAAATGTGAAAAGTGCAGGGACATAAGTTGTGTAAGTTTTTGCCATGTGTTTATGGTTGGTTTCAGTCCCTGTAGTTATCTATTGCATGTATGCTTTGAACCTGCCACCTTCCGTTGTAATTCAAAACAGTTTGTTGCCACACTGATAACGATGTGTGTGCGAGAGTGTGTGTGTGAGAGCATGTGTGTCATGTCTGCTATCGGCTGCTTCCTGTTGTTAAGTTTTGTTGGCCAAAAAACTTTCGCACAAAATTCGTTCGGTCGTCGGTCGGTCGGTCGGTCGTTCTAACAAACGTTAGCCAAGTCGATGCTTTATTTAATGCCATGCCGACAAACTGTTGTTGCATCAAAATCAAAACCAATTCAATTTTAAACAGCAACAAAACACATACCCGCACCCACACTGACATTATGCTGCTGATTCTTATTGTCTGCTTGAAGTGCTCTCTTGTGTTCTGCATTTGACTGTTGCAGCAACACCAACAATTGCATGCTGATAATAAAAATCAAATGTTATTGAAAGGGCTTGCTGCTGCAAGCCATGACAACGTGGCAGAGATGCAAAGCAGACAGGCATGCAACATGGCAACATGGCAGCATGGCAGCTGTAAAAAGTCAATATGCCACACTGCTGCATTACTCAAGTAGGTAATGTTCTGAAGCTCTTGCATGCCAAATGGCAAAACTAAAGCCAACACAGGCAAGCGGGCCAAGGACTTCACTCAAGCAGCAAGCGTAAAATACTCTAACAAGTTGCAACATTGCATTCCAAACTTAATATTTGACTAATACTTTATTTAAAGTTTAAAAAGAGTTTTCTCTCGGTTTTAGCCAAGTTAACCTTGGAAAGATTTCTTCAATACTTTTTTGCCTAATTATCGGATATCCAATACCTCTTAGCGACACCAAACCACCTAACACATTGCAGTGTATAGAAATGCAAGTTGCATTTTCTCAGTTTTCCATAGTTTGCAACATCTTAGTTTTCTAGCCTTTTGCTTCCTTTGACCCAAACCGCCGCTCCCCCAGACCTATATCTCTCTTTCGCTCTATCTCTCTTTTATTGTTAATCGGCTGCAAAAAGCAATGTACTCGAGTGGCAAAAGTTCAAGCAGCCAACTGGAAATGCAAACAGATTCAGTTTCTGATTCAAAATGTGGTTTTGCGCTACGTGAATATCTTCTTCTTCTACTACTTCTACTTCTACTTCTTAGTACCAAGTGGAATTACAAATTTGTGCTAGCAACTTCGACTTTCTGCTTCTGCCTGCCAAGTTCTTACCGAAAAGAGGGTAAGCTTAAAATCAAGGTAGAAAATAAGTATAACAGCTTTACATGTGTTTCCAAATGCAATTGGAAAATGCTTGTTAACTTTATTTCGCAACAGCTGCCGTTCGGATCTCAGGTTTAAAACACATTTCAGCATCATTGAAGCACTCTTTGACCGACTTCCATTACAATTTCAATTATATATTGATTTATTTTTTATTGTACCAGCCATAAATGCAGAACTGACTGACCTACAAATTGATATGTCATGCATTTTGTGCCTCTGTGCGTATACTTGATATGCATTGAAATCAGATAAATATGCACAGACACATGCATACACCATTTGTGTGGCTGACAAAGTGAAGGTCAAAGTTCATCAATATCAAAGCTCACAGTTCACAAACCAGTTAGAGAGATATGTTCGTATGTGCTTTGACTGTTGTTTGAAGTTGCTTTCGATGAATGCCAAATGTGTTTTAAGTTAGCTTCGGTCAATACATTTCAAGTGTTGCTTGTTGTTGCTGCAGCTGTTCTTGGTTTAGTTGGTTTTACTTGTGTAAAATAAATGAGCGAAAAGCTATTAGGACTTGTCGTAAGTTCAACAGTTTATTTGCTGCTGCTTACCCAAAAGCCCAACCCAGACTTTACGATTTGTGTTCTTTCCTTTCCTTTTTTTGTGCAGCCAAAATATTTTGGCGTACTTAATTGAAAATGCACTTGAGTTCTCCCCGCAAACAGCTGTCTCACTTTCACTCTTTCTCTTAATTTTGTTTTTCTCTCTCCCTCTGGCAGTAATCGTGTCGACTCGAGCATTTCTAATGAGCACTTAACAATTACAAAAACACTTGGAAAAATTACGAAATGCATTACACAAATAATATATTCAAGGTATTCAAAGGTAATCTTCGAATATACTTTGTTCAAAAATATTGAGAAAATCCAAAAATCATGTTTTGGAATAAAAAGATATTTGAAGACATCAAAATACATTTTTTTTAAGTGTACCCACCCAAAACACGTTCCCAACTATTTATATTACATTCTTCTCTCTGTCTCTGTATTTTTTCTCTTTTTTGTTTCTTATTTCGTTTCGTTTTGCTCTGCTTTTTCCCAGAACTTGTAAAACTTTATCACACACACTTTTCCCTCTACTTTATATATGTATTTAGCAGCAATTTACCACGTTTAATCAAAGACAACTTGACCAACAATAAAGACATCGTCGCCACGATTGGACTTTCCTTGCTTAAGTGCCTCCGCTTAACTTGCACTCATTTTATCAAATCGAGTGCACCTCAAATCGCCATCAAGTTTCTCTTTTCGCCCTCTCTTGCCTTTTTAAGCATTGATTGATTGATTGAATGGTAAATGTTTGCTCTTGAAATATTCAAGCAAATCGAAGACTAACTCAAGGGATAATTGCTTGGCAACAGGACGACATCGAGGCTCTGGCACTGCTTGAAAAATGTTTCAAGTGCAGTTCCCTCTCTTCATTTCGCTTTTAATGACGACGCCTCACTACGTGATTTTCGTGGCCAGCTAAGTGAACGGTTTCCTTACGGTCTGGACCAAAAGTAACAAAAAAAAAACAACGAAACATAAAGCTTAACAAGTGGCCCGTCGCATGTCGCTGTCGAATTAATAAACCAGAAACGGATGGCATTTGGCAGCACTCAAAACTGAAATTCTCGCCAAAAAAAAAAACCTCTTTGAAACCACTCGAAACCACCTTCAAGTTCTCCCCTTTATGTTACACGCATAAAACCAAACTGTGATTTTAATGCCCTGTACTTTCATAAAATGAAATGAATGGGTAGTTTTGTGGTTAGCATAAGCATAATGTGGTCAGCACGGAAGATTTTAAAGGGTCAAACTTTTATAAGTTTTCATATTCAATATTGAAGAAGTAATCGTTGGACTTCCTTAGTGTTATATACATATAGTGTAAAGATTTTTGCTCATAACAATTCGATTTCAACTAGTGCAAGCCAAAAAGTATGCTATGTTTTATAACCTTTTATAAATATTTATTATACATAAAGTATTTATGGTATTCTTTAGTATATCTTAGAATTTTTTCAACACTTTGACAACTTAATAGTTCAAAATCAATGCCAATTTTATGACAACCTTCAAAATCCTTCCATAGGGTAAACTTTCTATCATACATTACGCAACTTGGACAACTTTTTCCTCTCTCGCTCTTATGTAACTTTTGTTTTTTCTTTGTCATATTACGAGGAATTTATGGGGCTTGCACGTTAATGATATTACCACATTCACTTTTCTGCTGCTGCTGCTGCTGCTGTGTGTGTTTGGGGAGCATCAAGAGCAAAGAGCTTTCTGTTAATTATGCACGTGTGCGAGGTGAAGTGAAATGGATGGGAAAAGGGGGCGGAAAGGTTTGGGGCAATGCTGCAAACATTAGTTGTGTTTTTATGTAAGTACGTTTGAGTGTGTGTGTGTGTGTGTGTGTGTTTGATAATGAGCAGCAAAACAATTAATCGTGTAAGGCGGCTCCACAAATGCGATAAAGGCCAAATGAAGTGCGATGTGAATGAAAAGGTCGAGCGAAACAAAAAGCAAGAAAAATACTCTCGAAAATGTGCAGACATTAACGGGAACGTGAAGTTCTACGCAGATCAGCTTCAGCTGTTAGCTGAAATGGCAAGCAATTTGCACAGTGGCACACATAAGTATGCGCACATGCATAGGTAATGAAGCTGATGCCCTGGGAACTCTGTTTTGGTGAGCCACTGTTTGCCATTGTTGTTATTATTATAGTAGCAGTTAGTGGCGCTTATGGCGTATTTTACACTCGATTATTGTTCGTTGTTGTTTTTTTTAACTGCTGTTGTTGCAACAATTACAATAACTGCAACGCACACACACACACAAGCACACGATCACACAAGCGAACAATGTGAGAGTGGATAAAAGCACTTAATTTTTAATAACAAGCATTTAAATTAAAGACCGACATCATTAAGAAAGTTACTTGCGTGTAACGCAAGCTGGGCGCTTGGGCGGTTTGGGCGTGGATCAATTTTCACTTCATTCACAATGACATTTACACGACTCAACATGCAATCAATCTGTTCAATATTGTACCATAAGTACATATAAAACGCAACAATTGTTAAATGATGCCAATATGTTATATAAAAAATGACATTTAATGGACGTGTATCGATTATGGTTCAAGAAATACGCACGGTAAATTTATTGAATCAAATAAATATTGAAGTTTATACAATAATATAAACAGAGTTAAACGTTTAAGTAATGAAATTAACATTTTTTCATAAAACTTCTTTGTTAAGATTATTTTTATTTCAATAATGTTTGCGCGTTATCGAACCTAGGGATTTATCCATCATAACGATTTTTCGATTCGTTTTTCGCCCATACAAATTGAGCCACCCTTGTACATATAATTTTATAGAGTTTTTGCGCAGGAAAATAAAAGCATAATTATGACATGGTAAAAAAACAACATGGGATCACGTAGGGGCAGCCGCTTTGGGGCAATTGATTGTGAAATGTGTGTGTTGTGCTGGCATCGCCACTTGCCACAGTTTTTTCCCCATCTCTTTCTCTCTCGCTCTCTTTCTCTCTCTTTTCTCAATTGACGCAACGCGAAACGAGAACCGTGCGTTGAGTGATTTCGTAATTAACACAAAAAGTTCAAGTGACTGAAGGGAAGAACAATGCTTGACTCTTTCCCTCTCGTCCTCTCTCCCTCTCGCTCCCTCTCTCTGTCACGCAGCACGTAAAAAGCATCTGACACGCATCAGGCGCAGATACGCCAAATGGGGACTTGAACTGTTGTAGTATCATGCCTGTGAATGTATGTGTCGGTGCACGCACACGCACACTATAAAATTGATGACCGAGAGGGGGAGAGGGGGTGTTGCAATGGAGGAGAAAGCTGGGTCAAGTTTGCTGTTACCCGTTGATGGGACACGCATCAAGCGTTTGTCCGACGTGACAATAAAGCGCCGAACCGTTAAACTATTGTGTACCATAAGGATTAATGACATTTACATAATTGGCTCATGTGCCAACGTGCTTGTTGTTGTTGTGTTAGGTGTTTGTTGGCTCGAACGCAAGCATAAAACCAACACACTGGCACATTCTCACCATTTGCCGCCACTCTCGCACGAACAGCTGCTGCAACATGATTGAGCTTTCAATTTGTTGGCCATTTCCAAAAGCGCCGCCTCTCTAACATCACAAAACCCCTTAGCCCTATTTTTGAATCAGGCAACAATCTCATCAGGCATCGACTATCAACCAACCATTCCCATTCCCATGGCACACTAAACCCAACAACAATTTCTGTACATTGCCACGTGGTTGACCAGCTTTTTGCTTCTTGCTGTTACTACTACGGCTGCTGCTCTTTAGCTCTCTACGTTGCATGTTCATTTACCACACTAAGCCGCTGACAATGAGTTTGAATTTTTAGAAAGGGGGGCGTTATTGTGTTGGTTTAGTGGGCGTGGTGGCACGGCACGGCACTCGGCTCTATTTGTACTCATTATTTGTAGAATCATTGGCACATTGAATGTTTATTTTTCGCGTCGCAAAATACGCAAATTAAGCTGCTTGTCAATTTTGTGCAGTTTTGATTGAGAATTGTTTATTTCACTGATTTTCTTTTGATTGCGCTTAAAATTAATACTATTTGTTTTATGGATATTCTACGTTAATGAAATGTAAACTTAATGAATCAGTTAATAATAATTTCATTAATGATTTAACTAACATTGAAATCTAAGACATTCCTATGAAATGAATGAAAAACCTTTGAATTTCTTAAATTGCTAGTACAAAAATAATATTCTTAAGATAAGAATATAACGAAAGACACACTTTTCAATTAGAAAATGTTAAGAATGTTATTGTAAGAAATGTTTTGCTTAGTTTATTTTTCAACCCAATGGTTTTTGTCTTGTTTTGGGACTATGTTTTCCCCAGTTGAATGCTCAAAATACAAAGCTTTGTTTTATCTTTCATCTAAAACGCTGACAACACAAGCACAAAAAACAACTAAATTCGCTTGTCAAATACTTCGAAACTGCATGTGATGTGCAGTCGTCAAGGACAACAATAATCGACTCCCCTGACAGATGTGTGAATGCGTTGGAAATTTCGAACAATTACATAGACTGACCGCAGGGCATTCGCATTCGTATTCACACTTGCCACTGACATGAATTTCGCATTCGCACATTCGCATGCAAAAATAGTAGCTGGGGAGTTGTCAGCAGCAGCAGCAGAAAAAATAATACAGAAATGGACGCTTGTCAAACCACAATGAACAGACACTTGCGTCTCCACTTCTCGTGAATCAAACTCGAGAATGTGCGCGTGGTGGTTTTGACTTGGCCATGGCTCATTGTTAACCAAGCCTCATGCTCAGTCTCCAGCTCTCTATCTGCATCTATCACATCCAAAAAACTGGCACATACATGTGTTGTATGTGCTTTTGAGAACATATCTCAGCGCAACGACAATTGCATTGAAAATTGGATTAAGCCATCATGCAAGAAGGCTAACCAATGACAGCTGCCACTAAAATTGTTGCATAGTTTCAGGCTTCAACTGAAACATGACTGCCCGATGAGCCAACAATAATGAAGTTACAACGACATTTTCAACACACGAGTTGTCGCCTTATGATAAGTTTTCTGGAATTTTGTGGGGAAGTTCAGTTTTCTTGCGAATTTTTCTGTGTTTCATTAGAATTGCAGCCCTTGTTAATACTAATACTTCCACTAAAGTTCCTTATAAGCTCTTTCTTTATTCGACACATCAATTGAGTTTGCCTTGTAGAACCAAGAAAATGTGGCGCAGTCACAAATGTGATTGGACATATGTGAAACTATTTCACTACTAAACCGAACAACTGCTGCTGTTGCAACAAGATGAATGCATGGCATTTTATTCGACATCATCGTTCGTTCGTTAGCTGTCGCCAGAGTCAGTCATATTTCATGGTTTGTCCGCTGACTGCATCCAGTCACAGTCTGTCTGTTTGCTTGTCTATATCTGCTGCCCCAGTCTATCTAGTCTCACTGGTCGGGTCGCAAGCGCGTTATTCACATATTTGAGTTTGAGTTTGCGTTTTGTTGACGCGACGTGATGTGGCAAGAAAGTCGACTCCTTCCTTGCCTGGTTGAGCATGACAATGCCAAAATACTTGCAGTAGCAGCAACAGCTTCTAGTCAAGTTCATTTATCTATTTTCAATCTGGGCAAACTGAACTGGTCTTTTCGATTTATATATATAAATAAATGTATATTGCTGGGATTACTCGTGTCAGTGGCCATGTCAATTGTCTGAATGAGTTGGCTTTTAATGTGAGAAGTGAGTTCGTTGCCTGAACTGAACTGTGACAGCAGCTAAGTGGGTTACTTTTGGTGGCCCACTTAGATCAAAAATATTTCTACACTTAGCGAAAAGGTTTAGACAAAAAAAAAAATATATATATATATATTAAAGTCCCATTTAACAAAAGAAAATCAAGACTCTCAACACAGCTCCGACTCCCATCCTACCCCTAACTTTTCAATGAGTTTTCTAGCCATTTTTTATGAGTATTAAATTACTGTTCCATCGATTGTTAATCCAATGTGCACATATGTACATAAAGTAGATCTATTAGTCAAACAACAAATTGTGGCAAAGCCAGTTAAAGCCACAGAATTAATCGACAACAACTATTACCACTAATAGTGGTACAAAACTTCTTGCGACGCCTCATCTCTCTCTGCCATCGAATTCATTGGCTGGGTCACGGGTTACAATCATCATTGTAATGATTATCATAATCGTATGAGCATACCATCAGCTTAATTATCATAAACCGCACATACTGATTAAAGCAGCAGCAGCAGCCCACATAATCATAATCAAAAAGTTGTCGACCAGTCGCGACCCTACACATCCCTTTTCGACCCGCGACATGTGCGTGCCCTGGCATTAATTTAGGATTCGCCGCCTTCTCCTTGGCTCATTTCTTGTCTCTCGATAAATGAGTAAACGTTTAATTTGCTGGCTTAAATGTCGGTCAAACTAACTTTTTTTTGTGACGACAATAAGTCGAAAAAAATACTTGCCATCATGCTGCAGCTTAGCTTATTATTCTTTTTTCTAAATGAGAAATCGAGTTCGAAATCGAGTCAAACAGGAAACACGTTGCGCATTAATAACTTTTGATTTATTGTCATAGAGTTCGCTCGAGCCAAAGCTTTTTTTTACATATGCTGCAAAAAAATGGCGTCAAATTACTTTTAGTCAGGTAAAAGTTTGCCATGTGTGTGACAAAAAGTTTTTGCTTAATTGTTTGTACTGTATGTGCGAAAGGAATTTAATATGTAAAATGTCTCTCTATGTTTTTTTATGTTGAGTTCGTTGCGGTTAGACTTAAGCAGGTGTCTAGATAAAAGTCAGGCATACACTTAACAAAAAATTTTGCGGAAAAGCCTTTAACTTTTTAGCCTTTGCTTTCAACTGCAAATTTTTAATGAAAAATCTTTCATCATTTTAGCCACAAAAATGAATTAAACTTTTTATTAAATAAATATTTAGTAACTAAATTAATCCGAAGCTCAACTCAAAAATTAAAGTAATATTTGTAAACTTCTTCTAAAAGTACTTAAAACAATCACTAACAATTCTGGATAAGTACTTAGCATATGGAGCTAACATTTTAATGTCGAAAACAATGAAAAAAACAAGAAGAAGAAATTTGTCAGCGGCTGACTGATTTCTAAACTGTCTTTTGTTGTGCGATGGGAAGAAGAAGAAGAAAAACAAAATAACAAAAAACCGCATTAAGTATATGATGATGAACCATTCCCACTAACAAACAAATAACAGCGCACCCTTGTGCCAAACCGACTTTTACCCCACCACCAGGCAACATCATCGTTTTCAGTGTTAAGCAACGCTGCAACATTTGCCACAATGCACAATTTTAACGCGCTCTACTTCATAAATTAAATAGCAGACGAGTGACATGAGACTATCCCTCCACTAAGTGTGTGTGTTCCTGTGTGTGTGTGTGTGTATTGCGTAATTTTCTATACGGCATTGTCTTTTGCGGTTGTTAGCAAACAAAAAACGTCAAGAAAAGTAATTCACTGCACAAAACAGACGAGACGAGTTGCGAAGAAATGCAATGGAGGAATGTGGGATGTGATGAGATGAGATGGTATATGATGAGAATGAGATGCGTCAAGACGAGACAGTAGAAAATGAGGCTCAACATTGTATGGTTTCCGCATAGAAAAAAAGCAAGCGATCAAGATTGACGGCTTTAAAAGACAACAAGAAAAAATTATTCGACTTTCTATTCATATTTGCAAAAGTCTTGTATAAGCTTTGAATTATTTAAACATTTTTAAAAATTTATTAATAAATTTATTGCACATTCTTCAACCTTTAGAATTAATTTCAGACACCACAAAAAGTGCCTTATTTAATTAATTCAATATTTATGCACTCAGTTATTAATTTTTATCTGTTTATTTTTCTTTTTTGCCACGTTTGCTTTAAAAATTATTTACTCATTCACATATGTCAAAGGTGGAAAAATGTGCGACATAAAGCGTTCATAAATATTTCGTTTATTTCTGCCAGTATTTTATTAATATTTTTTTTTTTTGTATTTATCACATATTAAATCGTACTTAATATTTCAGTTAAATGCCAGTTTTTGTTGCTGTTGTTGTGAAAGCAAAAAAAAATTTTGTCCGTACAATATTTATTGTGACAATATTTGAAAGGACAATCTGGATATATAGCGGCGGCATTTCAACCAGTCAAATGAGTCATGTGTGTGTGTGTATGTGAAAAGCCTTTGTTTCATACGCATAATTAACCAATAGTCTCCGAAATATGTACGAACAAAAAAAGAACAACAACACTATTTGTGGCCATAAACAACTTGCTGCATGTTTTTTTTTTTTTAGTGTATATAAAAAAAGTTTATTAAATTGCAAATTTTGCTATACATCATGCCCGGAATTTCAATTTATTAAATTAAATTGTGTAAAGAAACTGTAATGAATTCAATTAAGTAGTTAACGGAGATTAATGTGATCTGAAACTGGTAGACTAGCCAAAGTTAATAAAACACTTTGATGCCTTAAGTTGAAGCATATGCTAGATAAATTCGGGTCGCGACTATCTCGACGACATTCCGCGTTCCAACGACTATCTCCGTCGGAGATATGACGTTTGAGACGACATCTCCGAGCGAGATAGTCGTGAGAACGACATACTCCGAGCGGATATCGTTTTTCTTGCGGAATGTCGTTTCAAAACGTCATTCCCAGCGGATAGTCGCTACAAACGACATCTCCCAAGAAAAAACGTCTATCTCGAGCGGAGATGTCGTTCTTAGCGACATATCTCGAGCGGAGATATGTCTCAGACGTCATCTCCGCCGAAAAACACGATATCTCCGCCAGCAAATTATGGCGGATATGTCGTCGAGATGACCTATGCAAATTCTTATCTATTAAAAACTTAAATTTTAATGCTTTATTATTTTTTCTTTATCTCTCATTGCAGCGCATCATCATTATAAATTCAACACACTACATACAATCCCATTAACTGCAGACATTAAAAACACAAAAAAAATTAATTCGAAAAAAGAATTTAAGCAGCCAGCAGAGATAAAAGAAGGCACTTTGATTGCAACATAAAACTGCCACAGAAAATTGCATAAAATTGCAGCAAGCAAAGAGACGGAGAAAAAAAAAACTTTATGAAGCAAAGAAGAAAACAACACGAAGATAGTCGAATCTAAACGGGGTCAGTAATTTGCAGCACGATTGCCAACAAGCCAACGAACTGAAAGTTTAATTGCCTCAGCTATACTGCTTATTGTGTCTGTTGTTGTTGTCTGAGAGGAATGCAACAATTAAAGCCAAAAAGTTTTGAACAAAATGCTGCTGCCTACGCTAGGGCGCCGACTTACTAAACAAATCCATCGACAACAGCAGCAACAAAACGAAGGATTGCTGTGCAGTGCATAAAAAATATATCAACCCAAAAAATATACTCGAAAAACAGAAGCAATCAAAACGAAGTGCGAGGAGCAGAAAAACGGCAAAGGAGGAGGAGCAAGGAGCTTCTAAATATTGTCTGCTTCTAATTTGAATGGACTCAACAGCATTCGACATACAAATGCATATTTGGAAACTTCTGTTAATTGGTAAGTGACAGTTTTATGTTTTTTTTTTTATGTAATCTTTTTTCTTCGGCTTCTTCATCGTCTTCTTCAAAGCGAAAACTTGACCCAGTGCCAAACTTTCCGACTCGGAGTCAAGTTTTGTAAGCAACGTTCGCAGCACCAAATAAGTATGCTAATTTTTAACTTTCAACGCGTTGCATTCGTTAAATTAAACAGCAAACAAAATCAAGAAATAAACAGCAGAAAAAACATGTTTAAGTCAGTTGGGCAACTGTTGTTGACGAATTTTTAATGCTCTTGCAGAGATACTTAGAGAAGTTCGATATGGCTAAAAAATGGCAACCTGACTAAGTAAAAGCTAATTACTCTGCATGAAGGATATGTTTTTTTTTTTGTTTTTTTTTGAAATTAATTATGAAAGTTAAGTACCTTTAGCAAGGGTATACAAGTAGTACGCAAGGGCACAAGGCAAGGGCAACTTCCTGAGCAACATAAAAAAAAAGAAAAAAAAAAGGGTTTCATGTTGCAGGACTCTGCGTATCTTTCGCTTTGTGCCTGTGCCTTTTGCGTCCTTGTTTTTTTTTCTGCTTTCTTCATATTAAAGTTGGACTCCTGGCAGCTACGCCTTCCGCTGTTGCTGCTGCTGCTGTTGCTGCCTGGAGAGTTGTGCAATTTAAAAGAAGGAAAAATACTTGTTTTTCTTTTTCCCTTTTTTTGTACAGACTGATTTAAATAGTACTTATGCTTTTAGCCTACTTGTGCTCAGCCCCCCAACCAACTTGAGCAAGTTTCAGTTGCGTTTCTTTCGTCGAGTGTAAAGTGTCGAGTGCGCCTGGAGCCCAACAAGCGAGAGAGGTGCTTTACCATGATTCTACAACCACCCTCACCCCTTTATTTTCATGGTTTTCTCGCTGTTTGAGGTGTTTAATTATGAAGGCGCGCACAAGCTGCAACTTGCGGCCGCTTACTTAATTTGTTTTAAAGTTTTTAATGCTGACTTTATTAGACCAAACTTAGGTTGCAACGCAATTTTCCAGCCGTTGCCAGTGAAAATTAATTGCATCAAAAAAACTGACAGAATTTGCAGCATGTGGTGCAAGAATGTTCTATATAAATCGCTTGCTTGAGTTAATCAGTTTCAAAATTAACTAGAGCTTGGCTTTAAAAAGTTATAGATAGTGCATCTGATATTAGTGGTTTAATAATGCTGATGACCTAAAACGTTTTTCAAATCCACATTCTCACATTCAACTTCAGGTTCTTTCATTTTCTCCAATTGCAGCTAAATTCGAGTACACATGCTACTCTGACAGTTTCCTTTTGGTTTTCTATCTTTTTGTTTAGTTTTTGTATGACGTTAACTTTGTGAAAAGACATCCTGTGGCATCCATGGCAATGTGTCGTCGTCGTGCACTTAATAAACTTATAAAAAGTATCTGGAGTATCTGGGAGGCGTTTTAAGTTCCAAACTGAGGTCAAGTCCTTGGTTTGAGTCATTTGTGTGTTGCTCTCTCAGCCTCGCACTTTCTCACTCTGATTGATGACATCGATAAGTTTTTATAAATTGCACACACATGTCCAGTTTCCTGTGGCCTGTGTCGAGTTTGTTCCCTGTTTTGAGACGGACATCCTGCCAGATAAAATTCCTGAGTTGCGGTTGCACTAAATTGCACAGATTTTTGCAATTTGCAATTTTCAAGGGACCCCCACACACAACACAATTATTTTTCTCAAGCAGATTATTTGCCTGGTGTGGCATTAGCCAACACTGGATAATTACTCTTGCTGCATTAAGTCACGCAGCGCTGCACAAACACAAAAAAATAAACTGCACTTGAGACTTTGACTTAGCGGCTAGCCGCGTAAAAGTAAGAGGGGGGGAGAAAGAATATGAGTTTTAAGAGTTTTTTTTAGGCTTTTGGCTGACTGTTGAACTAAGCTATTACTGTGCTTGCTCGGTTTTTAAACAAAAGCCATAGCAAAAGTCAAAAGTTCAAAACAAACACACACAAAATCTGAACAATTTAACTTTGACTGAGTTTTGCCAACTGTTTTATATTGTTTGGAAAATTTGCAAGTGAATTAAAAATATATACTTCTTTTTTATATGTGTATGTGTGTGTGTGTGTGTATAGTATAAACAAGCTTTAGTGTGTTTGACACTTTTCGCTTGAACAGCAAGTGTTTTGCATTTGCGTGTTTAGTTAAGAAAAGTTTGTAAGTTCTTTGAAAACGTTATTCAGGAAAGCAAAACGTTAAGTAAAAGTTTGATAATTACAGAAAATAAACATAGTTTTATGTTATTTTAAAAGTCAAAAGTTGAAAAAATTATCAAACGATTTTGATATAATTTTAGTTTGGCACACTTTCAACAACTTTTTCAACTTAAATTTCAGCAGCAAAGCAGCCACATCAAACTCTCCACTTAAAACCATGGTAAACTTAACGACAGCAACGTTTTTATAGCAACGGAAGCTTATTGCCATAGAAAAGCTTTAGTAGTAGAGTTTTTGAAGAACTAACACAGGGTATAAAATAATTATAAGACTTGTCATATAGTTTTTCGAAAGTATAAGGTATAAAGCCAAAAGTTAAGGGACCAATAAATATAATTCCTTTATTCTAGGATATTTACAAGCACAACTTATACGTTTTCTTATACTTTGCTTTCGAAGAGCTTTTTAAAAATTCCCTTTTACCTTATACTTCACTCTACTGTAGTTATAAGTACTTATTTACACTTTTGAATATTATACAACTTAACAAAAGTATTTCTAAGCAAAATCAACTTATACAAATTGCAAACAAAAAATCCCTTTAAAGTTGGAAACATCCCAGATGCATCTAAAGAAACACTCCGAAAATATTCCCAATATTTGAATGCGAAAAATCGGGGATTTTATTTCTGTAAAAGCATTCCTTAAACTTTTCAAATTTATAGCATTCACAAGTTGCCAAAAATACTGTTATACTCGTAAGAATTTAAGAGACAATAAATTCCTCTTTCTTTTCCTCTTTCTCTCTAACGTAATGCAAAATCGCACTCACAGCTCTTATTATTCAAACTATATTATAATTATACATTGTTTGAACGCATTTTGCAACTGTTGGTATTAAATTAATTAGACAACTATTGTACCTTTTTGTTAAAGCCTTTCCTTTAAAACGAAACAAAAAAATTTGTATGAAGCTGAATGAAAAATGTATTATCCTCACCACAAAACGTCACTTATAATAACAACATATTCCACTCTTTACTATCTGAACAAATTACCAAACCAAAACCGAGACACTCAAACAAAAAACTGACCAACGAAACCCTCAAACAGCTAACAAAATGTTAACAGCGATAACAGAAGCAACAGCGCATCAACCGCAACAAAAACAGGAAAAGTGAGGGCAAAAGGGAAGCTACAGTTAGCTAAAAACTATAATTTGTATGCTGTGGACTTAGCTATTTGTTTGTTCCCCCTGCCCCATCACACACACACACACTCACACACACACACACAGAGAGTCATATGAGTCTTGTTTTTTTTATTATTGTGGCTTCATTTACCATGCACAAAGAGACCAAAGCACTGGAAGGAGACAGACAGAAGTAGTGTGTGCAAAAGAGAAGGAGAACCAGACACGTTAGCGTCCGAATCTGAAATGAAAAATCTCCAGCACTCTCTTTTGATATATGCACATATTTATGCATATAGAATATATGTATATATATAGACTTGCAAAATATTAGCAAAAATAACAACAGGAAACCCACTTGACTTTGCCTTGAGAGTGTAGGACAACACTTGTAGCTTTTGCGGGTCTGATATGCATACTATAATACATTGCAAAAAAATTAGCTGTACAAATAAATAATTTACTTTTCATCAAATAGTTCCTTAAACATCATTTTGTTTATTGGAAAAGTCTTATTTCAGCTCATATACACCAGTTGTAAAACCATTTATCAACAATTCACTAAGGATTATTCAAATTTGTAGTTTTAAATATTTAATTTTTTGTCTTTCGGCATCTACTATGTATGTTTTGTTTATTCATTCCCTGACCGTCATTACAAGTGGTTGGATATTGTATAAAGATGTATGCATACTTTTATTTATTCCCTCAGTTCTTGTTAGTGTGAAGAGTATTCCCATGACATGTTTTTATTGCCATTTTTGCCATTTTATTTGCTTCAGTGTATGTGCGTGTGTGGGTGCGAAAATGGTCACAAATACAATTTGTGTTACCACCAAGTAAATGTTGACACTTGACATAGACAAATAGAGAGAAAGCATAAGAGCAAATGGGAAAAAGAAGAAACGAAGAAAAAAATAAGGCAAAACCATAAAGAGAAAGAGTTAAGAATTAGAAGCGAGCGAATAGAAACTTGGCAGCTCAACCCGTTTGCAGTTTGCTTTATGTTTCCGCATACTTAACATTACGTTGCCACTGCACATCCCTCTCTGAACCTCTCGCAGCCTTCTCTCCCTGAAACCCTCCTCCTTAGCCATTGCCTCATTTTGCTGTTTGTGGTTTATTTGTTTGAACGAGCAAAGTAAAAGACGAAGCCTTCTTCTATTCAATTCCACTTCGACTGCCAGCCAATAAGTATATTTATAGAATGTATGTAGTTGTGCGCGTATCTTGGTGTCGAGTCCTTTGGTCTGTTCGCCCGTTCGTGACACTCTGATAGCAAATTATTACAGTCTGATGAGTTTGTTCCCGCTGATGAATGTCGGGCGTCAATAAATTATGCTTTGGGCGACTCGCTGATAAGCCAAAAGGAAAAAACGACAACTGGTCCAAATTCTTTGTCCCCCCTCTTAACACTTAAAGGCTGGGCACATCAATTTGTTTGCTTATTTAAGCTTCTCAGCAAAGAAGAAAAAAACTCGTATTAGCATGTGCTTAAGAGTGTCACGTGCTGCCCTTAGGTTGTAATTTTATTGGGGTCAAACTAGTTTTGTAGGTGAAAAAAGGAAGCAGAAAAATGAAGTGCAGCCAGAAAGTTACAAAACTTGTTTAAAGAGGTATATTAAAGGCATAGAAAGCATACCAGAAACTTGATTCGACTTTAACGAAAGACAAATGTAAAATGTTCCTAAGAATTAAAATATGAATTTAATTTCAGGTTTTGGTTTCTTTGCTTTTCACTTTGGTTTCCTCTGATATATGACTTTAAGTATTTTGGCAATCTCTTTATCAAAATCGAAAGCTTAACTTAATTAAACTGCATTTAAATCGGCCAAAATAGTGCAACTGCAAATGGTTGAAATGTCGAAAAGCCAAATTAACCGCATTGCATAACTCAAATTGTTGTTTGTCGATGTTTGTTGTTGTTTGTTTGGCTGCAAAAGGATAATGCCAAACCGCAAATTTGCTCCCCTCTCACCCTCTCCCCACCCAAAAACTTAGGCTCTCCGCAAAATATTTTCCCAGAAATTAATTACACAGAACGAACGAACGAACGAAAAGGTGAGCAACGGCAGCAGAGGCAGCGAATCATGATTTCACCTCCACAAACGCCTTAGATGAGTGCCTTGTGTGTGTGTGTGTTTTATGGCCGCCACAAGAGCAGCAGGCCAAAAGATATGGGCGCAATGACAGAGAGAGAGAGAGAGTCAGAGGAGATAAACCTGTGCTTGTTTCCTTATTGGCCATATAAAGCTCAAGCTGCTGCCGCTGCTGCTTCTGTTTCAGTTTCATCCAGCTGCAGCATTCCTTTTTTGGCTCAGCTTGGCTGGCAGCAACCGCTATCCTTGCAATATAAACTATTTTGCGGTTCAAAGTTGATGCCCTGGAAACTTTCTGCTTCTGCAAGTTAATTAAAGTGCTTTATAACCTGCTTACCTTATATGTATTTTATATGTTCCGCTTAAAGCAATCACAGCTTATGGCAGTTTGTTGTCACTATTGCGGCTTTTTCTCAGCGATCTTCAGTGAAGAACAACTCAAACTCTTTTTATCTCAGCAGTGATTATCTAAGCTTGTTATTAACCTCAAATACTTGAAAAGGTGCAAATCGTTAAAAGCCGCAGAAAAAAGCTGTTAGCCACAGAAGAAAAAAGCAATACTTTATGTCAAATTATGGATAATGAAATAAGTTAACGAACTTGAACGAACCCCAAGTTAAAAAGGGGGGAAACCCAAAGCTCACAAAAGCAACAAGCCAAGCGATGTCAAAGGAAGCCAACATCAACAACAGCAGGCAACAATTTTTTTGAACTGTAGAAAATCTGCTTTCGTTGCTGAACAAAAGCCAAAAAGGCAACAACTTTTCTTTTTTTGACTATATACCCTAAGCGGACGGGGAAAGCAGCAGCAGTGAAAAGCAGCAGCAAACTTTACATGAAAATTAAATAAGTAGCAGCTTAAATAACTTGAGGAAGCTACATGGCTGTGCAGCAAAGCAAAACGGAAGCGTGAGCTGCAGCTCAATGAGAATGGCATGAGAGCAAACAGTGAAAAGGGACCAAAAGTCAGTTTATAGTGAGGAAAAATCAAATACAAAGCATAAATAAATAAGTTTGGGGGACAAGCGAGTCAGCTAAGAGATAGCACAAAAGGTCAGCAAAAGGTGCGAACTATAATGCAGGAAGAGCAAAGAGCTGGGTTGTGGAACGATAAATAACAACTTGAAGCACATCAAAAGAATATGGCACACAGCAGGACCAAAGACACAGAACAGGATACAAGCAGGACACGTTTGATATGTATGCGAGTTACAGGTGATATCATTTTGGGCACGTTCATTTTAATGTCAAACATACTTGGTTGACAGACAGCCAGACGGAGGGAGTGACGCTTATCTAAATGGCCAGAAGAATTAATTCTCTATCAAAGAAATACTTTTGATTTATACAGTTGAAAGTTTTCAAAGTTGTTGTTGTTGTTTTCGCTCTTGTGACAGCTGCTATGCATTTTGATTTGGGTTCTTGGGACGAAGCATGCAAAAATATTTATTTAATTTTTAACGCCCAAACAACACAAACACACACAAACAACTATCGCCACACGCTCTCTTCGTATCATATTATTTGACTATCTACTTTTGACAACAAAGCCAAATGTTGTCCAACTGGCAGTTAATCAGCATTCGGCATGCATTTGCACGTTTCCAACAGAGAAGCATGGTTGTCCTCTATCACGAATATTGTTTCTCATAACTCACTCGCACTCTGCGCCACTCGGACAACACTATCTGCGTCTGATAAAAATCAACTTGGACACATTCTTGTGTTCGTCTCGCCTGTCGCACATTCATCATTGTTCACAAAAGTCTTATAATCATATTTCTTTGAATCCTTACCTCTAAATCTCATCCGTTTTTCTTTTCACCAAATTTCGAATCCGTTTCCAGCGTCAGCAATGTTTCAATGCACTGAAAAAGTTGTTAAGCAAAAACTGCGATGAGAAATATTTTAAAATGTATGTTTTTAAAGTTTAAATATTTGATTTATCCAACTTATGTTTGCAATACCTTTTTACTGGGTATTCGTTAGTCTACTCTCTCTGTCTCTCTCCCTCAACCTTTCTCGTTATTCTACTTTCTGTTTGTTTTTTATACTTTCGCTTTGCTTCACAGCTGGTGATTGTTTGCTATTCAGTTGATGTTCTTTTGTTTTTGACACTCTTTTTTTAACTTGTTAGATCTAGCATTATAGTTGGTTATTTTGTTGTGTGACTGACACAAATGATCGGGCAAATTGTTACCTAGTTTGACGCAACGTTGCGTATGCGTAATGTCAACTATTAATTTATAATTGTGCTTTGTTGTTGGTGATGGTGGCGGCGGTGGCGGTGGCAGTTTTGTGGCCATGTCAGTGCAAGTTAATTAATCATAGTGCCTTTTATTGATTTTTGGTTTGCAAATCAATGCACACAGAACATTTGCATTTACCGATGTCATTTTTGTATAGACCAACTACACTGCACCAGGGACAATACTTAACATTCTACATGCCATTATGAATTATGACACACACAAGGACAATGCAATATGAGCATAAATGCGTAACTGTAACTTGAATGTTTCGCATGCGAATGAGTGTAAGCATAGGTATGGGGGAAGGGTATGAGGTGTTGTTCATGTTACGTTTACAATTGTCGCAACATGTTCCATTGCTGTTGCAAGTAAGAGTGATTGAGAGATATTCTATGTGCAGCTGGGAATTGTAGTTACAAGCATTCCAAACATTTTGTATGGAACAATATTAAATTGCATTAATTTTTCATTCAATTTGTATAGCTTTTGAGCACAAAAAGTTATTCAACTGTCTAAACACAAGCTCAAATAATACTGCTCTCACATATCTTAACAACAAGTTATCGATTTTTATCGATTATTTAATTTAAACAGTTTTTTGCCTTGCTGCGCAATATTTTTATGTATTGTTGATATCAATAGATGTAACCCCATCTCGTTATACCCTGTTTTCTACGCTCTTTTTTGGTAATGAGAGCAAAATAAAAAGAATCGAATTTATAACAATAGCGAAAAAAGGCAGTGTGGCCAAATGCATTAATGAATGTTATATGGCAGCACGATTGTCTAACGCTGTCTCTTTCTGAAATTGCATTTTGAAGCTGCATGAGTGTGTGCGTGTGTGTGTGTTGTGTGTGTGTGTGGAGGTCAGCATAACAAACAATGGCCAATAGAAAATAGCAAATAACAAAAGGCGGCCACACAAATAACTCACGACAATGCGACTTGAAATGAAGATAGATGCCACCGGAGGGCAACCATGCCTCCCCCTCCCCGCCCCCTCTATCGTTATCTCTGTCTAGTACTCATATATGTATGAATGATGTAAAGGCAGGCTGCCACAGCGTGGGCTGTAAAGGGATTGAAGTAAATTTCAGCTATGTGACACACTAACTGCATGAGTGAGTGCATTGCATGAATGCCTGAACTCAACGGACTGACTGACTGACTGACTGACTGACTGACATACTGACAAACTGACTGACTGTTCGAGTGTGTTCTTCTATGTTTGTTGTTGTCATCCGCCCAGTTGGCTGCCAATGCTGCCATAGCATGAGCCAAGTTATTGTGCGTGACATCAAATGAATTGTTGTTGATTTGTCTCGTTTTGTCTCCGCATTGACAAATTCGTGGCGAACGTTATATTTCAAGCCATTTAACTGCCGCCGCGCACTTTCTGCAACACTACATTGAAATAAAGCATTCACAACGAGTGCATTGAACCCTGCAGTCATTTTGGGTCCCCCTTGCTTTGTTCATAATTAACACTCGAAATGTTGCACACAACTTCACAAAGTTTACAAAACAAATCTATTAAACCACCGCAAATGTTTGAATACCTCAGATTCTAACAATGCTTCAAGGCTCTCACTCAATCTCTCTCTTTCTTAAGGCAAGTCAGTCTCATCTCTAGCAAGGACCTGCCTTGATATGCCCCCACAGTGATGGCAAATCAAAGCAGCGCGCTTGCTACGTGACAATGACAAAATTTATGCGATTTCCCGCATAATGAGGCAACAAAATGATAGCTAACAAAAAAGAAAACAAAAAACCTAAAGAAAAATGACTAGGAAAAGATGAAGATGTGGAAAATTGACATCAATTGAAAAAGGCCAAATACCAAAGATCAACGTTTAAGCCTTTAAAATTATGCAAACAATCAATTTAAAAGAGTTTCACAGATTGACTTTATAGCGCAGAGCAATGCGAGGAATACCCTGTAATTCAACACAATAAAGAAGTGGCAAGAATTTACGAATTTCTGAACATGTGTTTGTATTAGATAGAAAAAAGACGTGCTAAGTTGAAGAACAAATGTACTAGAATTATATTTTTGATTTAAGTTGGGTTGAGTTTCAAAATCCTTCCCTTCCCTTTGCAGAAATGTAATACGCACTGGGAACAATTAGCAAATGAGGCAGCAAAATGGTTTACAATCACACACAAACATCAAACTACACCACACACACACCACACACATACAACCACAATACCAAAAACCACACACACATACACGCACACACACACGCATCTATGCAAATGTAATCTCTGGGATTTTGATGCTGTCGGTTATTTTTGCGAATAATAATTTTTGCGAAAAGTTTTACATGAACCGGACGGACAAGCGTCATGTAAATATGTGATGGGTGCCACAGCAACATGCAAATATGTTGCAACAATCAAAGTGTGCTTGTGTGAGTGTCTGTGTGTGTGTTCGAGCATGCATATTAAAAATTATTTACAAAATATTTATGCTAATATTTTGGTAGCCGGCAAAAATTGCAATACTAGTTCAAAAATTTACTTAATGCCACTGCAGTCTATTTTTGTTTATCATCAAATTTCACTTTTCAATGAGGTTAATACGTGTGTGTGTGTATATGTTTTTGTGTGTGTGCTAGTCCGATTTAATTATCTAGCAGGCGAAAACATAATGCTCGCACATTTATCGAACAAATATGCCGCAAATAATTATTAAAATGAAAGTTGCATGTTGCACCAAATTTTTACAAACCCAACAATATTGTTGATTTTGCTGTCATATTGTTTGATTTGAAACCAAACCTATTTTTGCGAATTGATAAAATCCATCGAAAAGGGACATTTCAATTAGACAGAGAATTAAATATTAAATATTGTTGTAAAGCAAATAAATGTGAAACACATTTTCTTAAAACTTTATATCGAATATCTGATTTATTCTTAAAGCTATTATTTATTCAGCCAACTTCAATTGAGCTTTTCCAACACCTTAAAATGTATCTTCATTATTGTCCTCTCAACACACACACATACTCTCTACCTCAATCTCTCTCTCTGCTTTGACATTTTCAAGCAAGTTTTGGACCAAATTTCTCAGTGAATGGCAACTGAAAACTGGATCAAAACCTCAAAAAACACTTCTCCCCTCTTTATGCCACACTATCTTCCTATTGCTCTGCCCCCGCCACCAGCGCGCCTTCACTCCAGGGCACTTGTCAGCGTGTCCAGAGGCCAAAAGGGAATATGGCGACCAGCAGCAACAAACATGTCGCATGCATAAATGCAACTTTCGCCCCCGCAACATGAAAGGCTGCATCATTATTGTTGTTGTTGTTGGCGTTACTGCTGCTGTTGCTGCTGCTGCTGCTGGTGTTGAATGTTGGCATTGCAGCTGAAGTTACTGTCATGTCAGTTCTTGCCGAGCAGAACGATATTTTAGCTTCATGTATACACGGTCAACAACAACAACAACAACAACAACTTTGTTGTTTACTCGTATAATTTTAGCAGAAGCTGCCTGTGCCGAACATGTGTGTTTGCTCATGTTTGTTGCTATTGTTGTTGTCGTTGTTCTTGTTGCTGTTGTTGTTGTCAACATGTTGTCCTCAACTGGACACTGTTGAACGTCGTCGTCGTCGTCGTCGTCGTAGCACAACACAGCTTTCTGGTCAGGCCGATCACTTAGCACTAAGCAACAACAACAGCAACGATTATGGACAACATAAAACACATTAAACATGCAATAAACTACGCTACCAAGCAACCCATTTTGGCCATTAAAAGCAGCTGGCAATGCAAAGCTGTCTCCATAGAAATAGCAATAATAAAATGTTGATGCATTTAGTAGAAGTACGAATATATATACAGAGAAAAATAGATACAAAAATCGTTGAGTTTTTCACTCTAAAATATATTATACTATAATATTCAGTAGAACTTTCAATTATATTTGGTAATATAGATTGGGTTTTTGAAATACTTCGTTATAACCTTTCCTTTTTTTATTTATTTGGAATTGCACTTTTACCTGTCATAAGACTTAACCATCTACTAGCTTCACCTACACAACCAGCTTTCTGTCCTGTTTATTTTGTCATTTTTGACCCAAAAGTTATTAGCAAATTGCCAGCTTCTCATCTCCTTATCTTTATCTGAGGTCTCACAATAAAATTTCTTTCATAAACTCGAAATAATTTGCCAAATAAAATGCTTTTAAACCCATTGAGCCAACTTATACATATAAGCACTCAATTATCTTAAAATGACAGCACGTTTGTAACTTTTACTCCCCGGATTACCCACTCCGCCCTCTCGCTCGGATAGTCCTGTTTCTTACACAAAAATGTATAACATTTTTGAATGGAAAATTGAACAAGTCGCTTGAAAAATCATAGATTATAAATACCTTTTACATTTACGTTCTTTTCCCTTCGATTCTCTACTTTTCAGTGTCTCTGTCAGCAGTTGCCCGCCACTTGATGTAGGATGGCAATGCATTTGAACTCATATTGAGCATAATACTTGTTTTTGGATGGGAAAGGGTGGGCAGGGAGGGGGGGATCACTGGAAATAATGTGCCCTCATCTGTGTGCATGTGTGTGTAATTTAGATGGCTTCCCGTGCAGCTCGTTGGTCTGTCAGAGTTGTTGTTCGAAATGCATTGAAAACTTTTGCCATGGCAGGCAAAATGCAACCTTCAAAACAGTTGCATGCATTTTTCAATTTTATTCTATGCTTTTTTTTGCATTTTGCTTTCAATGTTTTCTTTTCCAATGTTAGTTTTGCTGCGTTTTTTGTTGTTGGCAGTTGAAACGCGTTGATGCCACGCCTCAATGTGGCAGGCAGTCGCTCTTGCTGCACAAAATTTCAACCGCATGACATTCATCACAGCACAGCAAAAAACAAAACCCAAACTCAGTTTTGGGGCTGTCTAATGGGTTGAGTTTTGGGCATTTTGTGGGTGTCACAGGGCGCTTTTTTTTTGTGTTTGCTTTAGATATTTGGGTTTGTTTTTCCACTCTCTCTTCAAAGCTTACTTGTATGTGTGTGTGTTGGTGTGTGTTCGTGTGTGTGTTGGTGTAGCCAAAACAAACATTGCAAAATTTATGTCGTCTCATAAATTTGTAGCATAATTCTGACGATGCTGGCTGCTGCATCCGCCACTTGAAAATGTTTGGCTGCAATTTTGCTTTTGGCTCATGCAACCACCCCTCCACTCATCCCTGAGGGCTTGCTTCTCCTTTGCCCACCGGGAACAGTTTCCAGTTGTCTGTGCCAGCTCGTTTGGCCTTTGAGCTTTTTGCCCCCCAAGCGAATTCGGTCTCATTCTCACTCTTTGCCCTTTGTCTGCCTTCCAGCTCTATCTTACTTATTCTCTCTCTCTTTCTTTCTCTCTCTCTTTCTCTCTTTCTCTATATGTGTTTGTTGGGCTAACGAACCGCGTGAATGCAATTTCTTGGCTTCTGACAATTTTTTTTTCATTGTTGGCCTTTGCCTTTGGCTCGAAAACTTCAAATATTTGGGCCTGCATAATGTTTAAGCTTAACTTTGAAAGTTTTTTTTTGTTCAATGCACACGTTGGCGATTCAAACATTTGCATAAGCCGCTCCCAAAGTTCCCTAACCCTGAGTAATGGCCAAAAATCACCTGCAAAATTCTGAAACGTTAAATGGTAAAAAAAGTCATTCTTAAAAATGTTAAATAATTTTATATAAAAAACACGCGTATCTTAACATATTATATCGGCAAAGTTAACCGTTTCTTGTTTACAATCAAAACTTAACTGAATTAATTATGCTTTAATGGTCATAGTTTTATCTATCTATGTAATATCAAAAGATTGTACCAATGTCCAAGTTGATTTTTGGCATAAAATTTTAACATGAATGTTGACCAAACAACCGAATTTTATTTAAATAAAATTTGCTAAATGCAGTTTTATTCAAGAAGCCAAACCATGACTTTTAAGCTATTGCTTTTGAAAATCGGGTCACTTTTGAGGAAGTTATGGAAGTCGAAAGATTTTTACCAATGCCCAAGTCAATTTTTGGTCATAAAATTTTAACATGAATATGACCAAAAATCGAATTTTATTTAAATGTAATTTCTCAAATGCAGTTTTATTCTAGAAGCCAAACCATGACTTTTAAGCTATTGCTTTTGAAAATCGGGTCAGTTTTGACGAAGTTATGGAAGTCGAAAGATTTTTACCAATGCCCAAGTCAATTTTTGTTTATAAAATTTTAACATGAATATGACCAAAAATCGAATTTTATTTAAATGTAATTTCTTAAATGCAGTTTTATTCTAGAAGCCAAACCATGACTTTTGAGATATTGCTTTTGAAAATCGGGTCACTTTTGAGGAAGTTATGGAAGTCGAAAGATTTTTACCAATGCCCAAGTCAATTTTTGTTTATAAAATTTTAACATGAATATGACCAAAAATCGAATTTTATTTAAATGTAATTTCTTAAATGCAGTTTTATTCTAGAAGCCAAACCATGACTTTTAAGCTATTGCTTTTGAAAATCGGGTCAGTTTTGACGAAGTTATGGAAGTCGAAAGATTTTTACCAATGCCCAAGTCAATTTTTGGTTATAAAATTTTAACATGAATATGACCAAAAATCGAATTTTATTTAAATGTAATTTCTTAAATGCAGTTTTATTCTAGAAGCCAAACCATGACTTTTAAGCAATTGCTTTTGAAAATCGGGTCAGTTTTGACGAAGTTATGGAAGTCGAAAGATTTTTACCAATGCCCAAGTCAATTTTTGGTTATAAAATTTTAACATGAATATGACCAAAAATCGAATTTTATTTAATGTAATTTCTTAAATGCAGTTTTATTCTAGAAGCCAAACCATGACTTTTGAGCTATTGCTTTTGAAAATCGGGTCAGTTTTGACGAAGTTATGGAAGTCGAAAGATTTTTACCAATGCCCAAGTCAATTTTTGATTATAAAATTTTAACATGAATATGACCAAAAATCGAATTTTATTTAATGTAATTTCTTAAATGCAGTTTTATTCTAGAAGCCAAACCATGACTTTTAAGCTATTGCTTTTGAAAATCGGGTCAGTTTTGACGAAGTTATGGAAGTCGAAAGATTTTTACCAATGCCCAAGTCAATTTTTGTTTATAAAATTTTAACATGAATATGACCAAAAATCGAATTTTATTTAAATGTAATTTCTTAAATGCAGTTTTATTCTAGAAGCCAAACCATGACTTTTGAGATATTGCTTTTGAAAATCGGGTCAGTTTTGACGAAGTTATGGAAGTCGAAAGATTTTTACCAATGCCCAAGTCAATTTTTGGTTATAAAATTTTAACATGAATATGACCAAAAATCGAATTTTATTTAAATGTAATTTCTTAAATGCAGTTTTATTCTAGAAGCCAAACCATGACTTTTAAGCTATTGCTTTTGAAAATCGGGTCAGTTTTGACGAAGTTATGGAAGTCGAAAGATTTTTACCAATGCCCAAGTCAGATTTTGTTTATAAAATTTTAACATGAATATGACCAAAAATCGAATTTTATTTAAATGTAATTTCTTAAATGCAGTTTTATTCTAGAAGCCAAACCATGACTTTTGAGATATTGCTTTTGAAAATCGGGTCAGTTTTGACGAAGTTATGGAAGTCGAAAGATTTTTACCAATGCCCAAGTCAATTTTTGTTTATAAAATTTTAACATGAATATGACCAAAAATCGAATTTTATTTAAATGTAATTTCTTAAATGCAGTTTTATTCTAGAAGCCAAACCATGACTTTTAAGCTATTGCTTTTGAAAATCGGGTCAGTTTTGACGAAGTTATGGAAGTCGAAAGATTTTTACCAATGCCCAAGTCAATTTTTGTTTATAAAATTTTAACATGAATATGACCAAAAATCGAATTTTATTTAAATGTAATTTCTTAAATGCAGTTTTATTCTAGAAGCCAAACCATGACTTTTGAGATATTGCTTTTGAAAATCGGGTCAGTTTTGACGAAGTTATGGAAGTCGAAAGATTTTTACCAATGCCCAAGTCAATTTTTGTTATAAAATTTTAACATGAATATGACCAAAAATCGAATTTTATTTAAATATAATTTCTTAAATGCAGTTTTATTCTAGAAGCCAAACCATGACTTTTAAGCTATTGCTTTTGAAAATCGGGTCAGTTTTGACGAAGTTATGGAAGTCGAAAGATTTTTACCAATGCCCAAGTCAATTTTGTTTATAAAATTTTAACATGAATATGACCAAAAATCGAATTTTATTTAAATGTAATTTCTTAAATGCAGTTTTATTCTAGAAGCCAAACCATGACTTTTAAGCTATTGCTTTTGAAAATCGGGTCAGTTTTGACGAAGTTATGGAAGTCGAAAGATTTTTACCAATGCCCAAGTCAATTTTGGTTATAAAATTTTAACATGAATATGACCAAAAATCGAATTTTATTTAAATGTAATTTCTTAAATGCAGTTTTATTCTAGAAGCCAAACCATGACTTTTGAGATATTGCTTTTGAAAATCGGGTCAGTTTTGACGAAGTTATGGAAGTCGAAAGATTTTTACCAATGCCCAAGTCAATTTTTGTTCATAAAATTTTAACATGAATATGACCAAAAATCGAATTTTATTTAAATGTAATTTCTTAAATGCAGTTTTATTCTAGAAGCCAAACCATGACTTTTAAGCTATTGCTTTTGAAAATCGGGTCAGTTTTGACGAAGTTATGGAAGTCGAAAGATTTTTACCAATGCCCAGTCAATTTTTGGTCATAAAATTTTAACATGAATATGACCAAAAATCGAATTTTATTTAAATGTAATTTCTTAAATGCAGTTTTATTCTAGAAGCCAAACCATGACTTTTAAGCTATTGCTTTTGAAAATCGGGTCAGTTTTGACGAAGTTATGGAAGTCGAAAGATTTTTACCAATGCCCAGTCAATTTTTGTTCATAAATTTTAACATGAATATGACCAAAAATCGAATTTTATTTAAATGTAATTTCTTAAATGCAGTTTTATTCTAGAAGCCAAACCATGACTTTTGAGATATTGCTTTTGAAAATCGGGTCAGTTTTGACGAAGTTATGGAAGTCGAAAGATTTTTACCAATGCCCAAGTCAATTTTTGTTTATAAAATTTTAACATGAATATGACCAAAAATCGAATTTATTTAAATGTAATTTCTTAAATGCAGTTTTATTCTAGAAGCCAAACCATGACTTTTGAGCTATTGCTTTTGAAAATCGGGTCACTTTTGAGGAAGTTATGGAAGTCGAAAGATTTTTACCAATGCCCAAGTCAATTTTTGGTCATAAAATTTTAACATGAATATGACCAAAAATCGAATTTTATTTAAATGTAATTTCTTAAATGCAGTTTTATTCTAGAAGCCAAACCATGACTTTTGAGATATTGCTTTTGAAAATCGGGTCACTTTTGAGGAAGTTATGGAAGTCGAAAGATTTTTACCAATGCCCAAGTCAATTTTTGTTCATAAAATTTTAACATGAATATGACCAAAAATCGAATTTTATTTAAATGTAATTTCTTAAATGCAGTTTTATTCTAGAAGCCAAACCATGACTTTTAAGCTATTGCTTTTGAAAATCGGGTCAGTTTTGACGAAGTTATGGAAGTCGAAAGATTTTTACCAATGCCCAAGTCAATTTTTGTTATAAAATTTTAACATGAATATGACCAAAAATCGAATTTTATTTAAATGTAATTTCTTAAATGCAGTTTTATTCTAGAAGCCAAACCATGACTTTTAAGCTATTGCTTTTGAAAATCGGGTCAGTTTTGACGAAGTTATGGAAGTCGAAAGATTTTTACCAATGCCCAAGTCAATTTTTGTTTATAAAATTTTAACATGAATATGACCAAAAATCGAATTTTATTTAAATGTAATTTCTTAAATGCAGTTTTATTCTAGAAGCCAAACCATGACTTTTGAGATATTGCTTTTGAAAATCGGGTCACTTTTGAGGAAGTTATGGAAGTCGAAAGATTTTTACCAATGCCCAAGTCAATTTTTGTTTATAAAATTTTAACATGAATATGACCAAAAATCGAATTTTATTTAAATGTAATTTCTTAAATGCAGTTTTATTCTAGAAGCCAAACCATGACTTTTAAGCTATTGCTTTTGAAAATCGGGTCACTTTTGAGGAAGTTATGGAAGTCGAAAGATTTTTACCAATGCCCAAGTCAATTTTGGTTATAAAATTTTAACATGAATATGACCAAAAATCGAATTTTATTTAAATGTAATTTCTTAAATGCAGTTTTATTCTAGAAGCCAAACCATGACTTTTAAGCTATTGCTTTTGAAAATCGGGTCAGTTTTGACGAAGTTATGGAAGTCGAAAGATTTTTACCAATGCCCAAGTCAATTTTGTTTATAAAATTTTAACATGAATATGACCAAAAATCGAATTTTATTTAACTGTAATTTCTTAAATGCAGTTTTATTCTAGAAGCCAAACCATGACTTTTAAGCTATTGCTTTTGAAAATCGGGTCAGTTTTGACGAAGTTATGGAAGTCGAAAGATTTTTACCAATGCCCAAGTCAATTTTTGGTCATAAAATTTTAACATGAATATGACCAAAAATCGAATTTTATTTAAATGTAATTTCTTAAATGCAGTTTTATTCTAGAAGCCAAACCATGACTTTTGAGCTATTGCTTTTGAAAATCGGGTCACTTTTGAGGAAGTTATGGAAGTCGAAAGATTTTTACCAATGCCCAAGTCAATTTTTGGTTATAAAATTTTAACATGAATATGACCAAAAATCGAATTTTATTTAAATGTAATTTCTTAAATGCAGTTTTATTCTAGAAGCCAAACCATGACTTTTAAGCTATTGCTTTTGAAAATCGGGTCAGTTTTGACGAAGTTATGGAAGTCGAAAGATTTTTACCAATGCCCAAGTCAATTTTTGTTTATAAATTTTAACATGAATATGACCAAAAATCGAATTTTATTTAAATGTAATTTCTTAAATGCAGTTTTATTCTAGAAGCCAAACCATGACTTTTAAGCTATTGCTTTTGAAAATCGGGTCAGTTTTGACGAAGTTATGGAAGTCGAAAGATTTTTACCAATGCCCAAGTCAATTTTTGGTCATAAAATTTTAACATGAATATGACCAAAAATCGAATTTTATTTAAATGTAATTTCTTAAATGCAGTTTTATTCTAGAAGCCAAACCATGACTTTTAAGCTATTGCTTTTGAAAATCGGGTCACTTTTGACGAAGTTATGGAAGTCGAAAGATTTTACCAATGCCCAAGTCAATTTTTGGTTATAAAATTTTAACATGAATATGACCAAAAATCGAATTTTATTTAAATGTAATTTCTTAAATGCAGTTTTATTCTAGAAGCCAAACCATGACTTTTGAGATATTGCTTTTGAAAATCGGGTCAGTTTTGACGAAGTTATGGAAGTCGAAAGATTTTTACCAATGCCCAAGTCAATGTTTGTTTATAAAATTTTAACATGAATATGACCAAAAATCGAATTTTATTTAAATGTAATTTCTTAAATGCAGTTTTATTCTAGAAGCCAAACCATGACTTTTGAGCTATTGCTTTTGAAAATCGGGTCACTTTTGACGAAGTTATGGAAGTCGAAAGATTTTTACCAATGCCCAAGTCAATTTTTGTTCATAAAATTTTAACATGAATATGACCAAAAATCGAATTTTATTTAAATGTAATTTCTTAAATGCAGTTTTATTCTAGAAGCCAAACCATGACTTTTGAGCTATTGCTTTTGAAAATCGGGTCAGTTTTGACGAAGTTATGGAAGTCGAAAGATTTTTACCAATGCCCAAGTCAATTTTTGGTCATAAAATTTTAACATGAATATGACCAAAAATCGAATTTTATTTAAATGTAATTTCTTAAATGCAGTTTTATTCTAGAAGCCAAACCATGACTTTTGAGATATTGCTTTTGAAAATCGGGTCAGTTTTGAGGAAGTTATGGAAGTCGAAAGATTTTTACCAATGCCCAAGTCAATTTTTGGTCATAAAATTTTAACATGAATATGACCAAAAATCGAATTTTATTTAATGTAATTTCTTAAATGCAGTTTTATTCTAGAAGCCAAACCATGACTTTTGAGATATTGCTTTTGAAAATCGGGTCACTTTTGAGGAAGTTATGGAAGTCGAAAGATTTTTACCAATGCCCAAGTCAATTTTTGTTATAAAATTTTAACATGAATATGACCAAAAATCGAATTTTATTTAAATGTAATTTCTTAAATGCAGTTTTATTCTAGAAGCCAAACCATGACTTTTAAGCTATTGCTTTTGAAAATCGGGTCACTTTTGACGAAGTTATGGAAGTCGAAAGATTTTTACCAATGCCCAAGTCAATTTTTGTTTATAAAATTTTAACATGAATATGACCAAAAATCGAATTTTATTTAAATGTAATTTCTTAAATGCAGTTTTATTCTAGAAGCCAAACCATGACTTTTGAGATATTGCTTTTGAAAATCGGGTCACTTTTGAGGAAGTTATGGAAGTCGAAAGATTTTTACCAATGCCCAAGTCAATTTTTGTTTATAAAATTTTAACATGAATATGACCAAAAATCGAATTTTATTTAAATGTAATTTCTTAAATGCAGTTTTATTCTAGAAGCCAAACCATGACTTTTGAGCTATTGCTTTTGAAAATCGGGTCAGTTTTGACGAAGTTATGGAAGTCGAAAGATTTTTACCAATGCCCAAGTCAATTTTTGGTCATAAAATTTTAACATGAATATGACCAAAAATCGAATTTTATTTAAATGTAATTTCTTAAATGCAGTTTTATTCTAGAAGCCAAACCATGACTTTTGAGCTATTGCTTTTGAAAATCGGGTAACTTTTGAGGAAGTTATGGAAGTCGAAAGATTTTTACCAATGCCCAAGTCAATTTTTGTTTATAAAATTTTAACATGAATATGACCAAAAATCGAATTTTATTTAAATGTAATTTCTTAAATGCAGTTTTATTCTAGAAGCCAAACCATGACTTTTAAGCTATTGCTTTTGAAAATCGGGTCAGTTTTGAGGAAGTTATGGAAGTCGAAAGATTTTTACCAATGCCCAAGTCAATTTTTGTTTATAAAATTTTAACATGAATATGACCAAAAATCGAATTTTATTTAAATGTAATTTCTTAAATGCAGTTTTATTCTAGAAGCCAAACCATGACTTTTGAGCTATTGCTTTTGAAAATCGGGTCAGTTTTGACGAAGTTATGGAAGTCGAAAGATTTTTACCAATGCCCAAGTCAATTTTTGTTTATAAAATTTTAACATGAATATGACCAAAAATCGAATTTTATTTAAATGTAATTTCTTAAATGCAGTTTTATTCTAGAAGCCAAACCATGACTTTTAAGCTATTGCTTTTGAAAATCGGGTCACTTTTGAGGAAGTTATGGAAGTCGAAAGATTTTTACCAATGCCCAAGTCAATTTTTGTTATAAAATTTTAACATGAATATGACCAAAAATCGAATTTTATTTAAATGTAATTTCTTAAATGCAGTTTTATTCTAGAAGCCAAACCATGACTTTTGAGCTATTGCTTTTGAAAATCGGGTCACTTTTGAGGAAGTTATGGAAGTCGAAAGATTTTTACCAATGCCCAAGTCAATTTTTGTTTATAAAATTTTAACATGAATATGACCAAAAATCGAATTTTATTTAAATGTAATTTCTTAAATGCAGTTTTATTCTAGAAGCCAAACCATGACTTTTGAGATATTGCTTTTGAAAATCGGGTCAGTTTTGACGAAGTTATGGAAGTCGAAAGATTTTACCAATGCCCAAGTCAATTTTTGGTCATAAAATTTTAACATGAATATGACCAAAAATCGAATTTTATTTAAATGTAATTTCTTAAATGCAGTTTTATTCTAGAAGCCAAACCATGACTTTTGAGATATTGCTTTTGAAAATCGGGTCACTTTTGAGGAAGTTATGGAAGTCGAAAGATTTTTACCAATGCCCAAGTCAATTTTTGTTTATAAATTTTAACATGAATATGACCAAAAATCGAATTTTATTTAAATGTAATTTCTTAAATGCAGTTTTATTCTAGAAGCCAAACCATGACTTTTAAGCTATTGCTTTTGAAAATCGGGTCAGTTTTGACGAAGTTATGGAAGTCGAAAGATTTTTACCAATGCCCAAGTCAATTTTTGTTTATAAAAT
Organism: Scaptomyza flava; assembly: GCA_030179655.1. Lineage (NCBI taxonomy): Eukaryota > Metazoa > Arthropoda > Insecta > Diptera > Drosophilidae > Scaptomyza > Scaptomyza flava. The sequence continues at coordinate 1,366,077 of JARNME010000029.1, read as the reverse complement.
TTTAACATGAATATGACCAAAAATCGAATTTTATTTAAATGTAATTTCTTAAATGCAGTTTTATTCTAGAAGCCAAACCATGACTTTTAAGCTATTGCTTTTGAAAATCGGGTCAGTTTTGACGAAGTTATGGAAGTCGAAAGATTTTTACCAATGCCCAAGTCAATTTTTGGTCATAAAATTTTAACATGAATATGACCAAAAATCGAATTTTATTTAAATGTAATTTCTTAAATGCAGTTTTATTCTAGAAGCCAAACCATGACTTTTAAGCTATTGCTTTTGAAAATCGGGTCACTTTTGAGGAAGTTATGGAAGTCGAAAGATTTTTACCAATGCCCAAGTCAATTTTTGTTATAAAATTTTAACATGAATATGACCAAAAATCGAATTTTATTTAAATGTAATTTCTTAAATGCAGTTTTATTCTAGAAGCCAAACCATGACTTTTGAGCTATTGCTTTTGAAAATCGGGTCAGTTTTGACGAAGTTATGGAAGTCGAAAGATTTTTACCAATGCCCAAGTCAATTTTTGGTCATAAAATTTTAACATGAATATGACCAAAAATCGAATTTTATTTAAATGTAATTTCTTAAATGCAGTTTTATTCTAGAAGCCAAACCATGACTTTTAAGCTATTGCTTTTGAAAATCGGGTCACTTTTGACGAAGTTATGGAAGTCGAAAGATTTTTACCAATGCCCAAGTCAATTTTTGGTCATAAAATTTTAACATGAATATGACCAAAAATCGAATTTTATTTAAATGTAATTTCTTAAATGCAGTTTTATTCTAGAAGCCAAACCATGACTTTTGAGCTATTGCTTTTGAAAATCGGGTCACTTTTGAGGAAGTTATGGAAGTCGAAAGATTTTTACCAATGCCCAAGTCAATTTTTGGTCATAAAATTTTAACATGAATATGACCAAAAATCGAATTTTATTTAAATGTAATTTCTTAAATGCAGTTTTATTCTAGAAGCCAAACCATGACTTTTAAGCTATTGCTTTTGAAAATCGGGTCACTTTTGAGGAAGTTATGGAAGTCGAAAGATTTTTACCAATGCCCAAGTCAATTTTGTTTATAAAATTTTAACATGAATATGACCAAAAATCGAATTTTATTTAAATGTAATTTCTTAAATGCAGTTTTATTCTAGAAGCCAAACCATGACTTTTGAGCTATTGCTTTTGAAAATCGGGTCACTTTTGACGAAGTTATGGAAGTCGAAAGATTTTTACCAATGCCCAAGTCAATTTTTGGTCATAAAATTTTAACATGAATATGACCAAAAATCGAATTTTATTTAAATGTAATTTCTTAAATGCAGTTTTATTCTAGAAGCCAAACCATGACTTTTAAGCTATTGCTTTTGAAAATCGGGTCACTTTTGACGAAGTTATGGAAGTCGAAAGATTTTTACCAATGCCCAAGTCAATTTTTGTTTATAAAATTTTAACATGAATATGACCAAAAATCGAATTTTATTTAAATGTAATTTCTTAAATGCAGTTTTATTCTAGAAGCCAAACCATGACTTTTAAGCTATTGCTTTTGAAAATCGGGTCAGTTTTGAGGAAGTTATGGAAGTCGAAAGATTTTTACCAATGCCCAAGTCAATTTTTGTTTATAAAATTTTAACATGAATATGACCAAAAATCGAATTTTATTTAAATGTAATTTCTTAAATGCAGTTTTATTCTAGAAGCCAAACCATGACTTTTAAGCTATTGCTTTTGAAAATCGGGTCAGTTTTGACGAAGTTATGGAAGTCGAAAGATTTTTACCAATGCCCAAGTCAATTTTTGTTTATAAAATTTTAACATGAATATGACCAAAAATCGAATTTTATTTAAATGTAATTTCTTAAATGCAGTTTTATTCTAGAAGCCAAACCATGACTTTTGAGATATTGCTTTTGAAAATCGGGTCACTTTTGAGGAAGTTATGGAAGTCGAAAGATTTTTACCAATGCCCAAGTCAATTTTTGTTTATAAAATTTTAACATGAATATGACCAAAAATCGAATTTTATTTAAATGTAATTTCTTAAATGCAGTTTTATTCTAGAAGCCAAACCATGACTTTTAAGCTATTGCTTTTGAAAATCGGGTCACTTTTGAGGAAGTTATGGAAGTCGAAAGATTTTTACCAATGCCCAAGTCAATTTTTGTTTATAAAATTTTAACATGAATATGACCAAAATCGAATTTTATTTAAATGTAATTTCTTAAATGCAGTTTTATTCTAGAAGCCAAACCATGACTTTTAAGCTATTGCTTTTGAAAATCGGGTCAGTTTTGACGAAGTTATGGAAGTCGAAAGATTTTTACCAATGCCCAAGTCAATTTTTGGTCATAAAATTTTAACATGAATATGACCAAAAATCGAATTTTATTTAAATGTAATTTCTTAAATGCAGTTTTATTCTAGAAGCCAAACCATGACTTTTAAGCTATTGCTTTTGAAAATCGGGTCAGTTTTGACGAAGTTATGGAAGTCGAAAGATTTTTACCAATGCCCAAGTCAATTTTTGGTTATAAAATTTTAACATGAATATGACCAAAAATCGAATTTTATTTAAATGTAATTTCTTAAATGCAGTTTTATTCTAGAAGCCAAACCATGACTTTTAAGCTATTGCTTTTGAAAATCGGGTCAGTTTTGACGAAGTTATGGAAGTCGAAAGATTTTTACCAATGCCCAAGTCAATTTTTGTTCATAAAATTTTAACATGAATATGACCAAAAATCGAATTTTATTTAAATGTAATTTCTTAAATGCAGTTTTATTCTAGAAGCCAAACCATGACTTTTAAGCTATTGCTTTTGAAAATCGGGTCAGTTTTGACGAAGTTATGGAAGTCGAAAGATTTTTACCAATGCCCAAGTCAATTTTTGGTCATAAAATTTTAACATGAATATGACCAAAAATCGAATTTTATTTAAATGTAATTTCTTAAATGCAGTTTTATTCTAGAAGCCAAACCATGACTTTTGAGATATTGCTTTTGAAAATCGGGTCACTTTTGAGGAAGTTATGGAAGTCGAAAGATTTTTACCAATGCCCAAGTCAATTTTTGTTTATAAAATTTTAACATGAATATGACCAAAAATCGAATTTTATTTAAATGTAATTTCTTAAATGCAGTTTTATTCTAGAAGCCAAACCATGACTTTTGAGCTATTGCTTTTGAAAATCGGGTCAGTTTTGACGAAGTTATGGAAGTCGAAAGATTTTTACCAATGCCCAAGTCAATTTTTGGTCATAAAATTTTAACATGAATATGACCAAAAATCGAATTTTATTTAAATGTAATTTCTTAAATGCAGTTTTATTCTAGAAGCCAAACCATGACTTTTAAGCTATTGCTTTTGAAAATCGGGTCAGTTTTGACGAAGTTATGGAAGTCGAAAGATTTTTACCAATGCCCAAGTCAATTTTTGGTCATAAAATTTTAACATGAATATGACCAAAAATCGAATTTTATTTAAATGTAATTTCTTAAATGCAGTTTTATTCTAGAAGCCAAACCATGACTTTTGAGATATTGCTTTTGAAAATCGGGTCACTTTTGAGGAAGTTATGGAAGTCGAAAGATTTTTACCAATGCCCAAGTCAATTTTGGTCATAAAATTTTAACATGAATATGACCAAAAATCGAATTTTATTTAAATGTAATTTCTTAAATGCAGTTTTATTCTAGAAGCCAAACCATGACTTTTAAGCTATTGCTTTTGAAATTTTTGTTCATAAAATTTTAACATGAATATGACCAAAAATCGAATTTTATTTAAATGTAATT